>CM018587.1:5286332-5431332 GCA_009078335.1 Salix brachista
CTTTTCTTCCTCGAGAAGCATTATTACTCTATTATTCAAATTGAATTGAAATAGTGTTATAGCTGAGTAAAAGCAAAGAGAATGCGAGGGGTTCTGTAAGAAATAGAATTTGTGTTGCTAAAACTATTAATATTTTTAGAATTTTATTTTTAACTTCAATTCTAATAAGAATTATGGTGGTGAATCAAAAGGTATCATATGGTTTGGTTTGTTTTTGATCATTTATTTTAATTAAATTTTATTCAGAACTCAAATAAATACTCTCTAAGGATTCAAAACCAAATAATTGAAGTTAAATTCAAAATTTTAAAATGACACTTGTTGTATATATGACTCATGATGAGCTAGATGTAAAATAAAAATAAAATAAAAACGTAATTTAAATTGGTATTATACAACCATAAAACCCATATAGATCGTAAATATTTAAAGACCCAATTTGATTTTAAACAACTTCATTTAAATCAAACTCATTTAACTTGTGAAACATTAAAAAATAATTAAATACATTGGAACAAAAAAAAAACAGTTACTATTACCACCGAGACTCAAGCTAAAAAAAATCACGCCAACCAAGTACGCCTCCAGTGCCTTAACTAACACACAAAATAAAAAAATAAAAAAATAAATAAAAAAATCGTACAATATCATTTTCACCACCAACCAGCCAACCAGCCCAATCACAGAAACATGAAAAGACTCTCTGCGTAACTAGCTACGAGGCTTCCTAATATATCCGATTCACCCGACCCAAACACACACGCGCCCCCACGAACACAAAGCTCCTTGAAAAATAAACGGTCGTTAAACGTGCGAGCCCCGACCAGAGTCGTTTACACGCTTGATTGTGGACCCCCACGTCCCTCCCACCCTCCCCCTGTACACAAACAGAGACAAAACAGCAGAGAACCCAAAATAATAAATAAAGCAAAAGTGGGAGATAGAGTATGTTCTCTGCGTGTTCTCTCTCTCAGATTCATTAAAGTGAAAAACACAAACACTAGGTACTAAATATTAAAAATAAACACTAAAAAAGGAAAAGCACCGCTCCTCTCCCCATCTTGATTTTACCTGTCTATGTGTTGCAGGAGCGCCAGGGTTCTTTCTTTGGATCTTCTTCCTCATTTTCTCCAAGGTATAATGCTGGTAATCCTTTCCTTTCTTTTTAGTTTTTAGCATTTTTGTTCCATGTTCGTCGCTATCTTTTGTTCTGGCTTGGAGAAAATGTAATGTTGCTGTTTTGGTTCTGTTTTCTTTGTTTGTTTGGTGCTTTTCTCTTACTAGAAAATGAGTGAAAGTGAAGGAAAATAAAATGAGAAATCTCTACTTTAGGCAAACGTTCTGATAAACCAAACAATGATTTGTTGAATGTGCTTTTTAATGAGATGATGAAGTGGATATGAAAAATCTGTGATGGTATGCGGTTTATTCTCGGACATTCCCACATTTTCTGAGCAACCAAACGGGAAAAGAAAGTTTATGGTACATTTCGAGGTTTCGTTTTCTTTTTTGATGTAAAAGTTCTGATTTAATAATTTATGGTTTTGATCTCTTTTGACTTCCTGTTTTTGGTTTGTCTCTGTTTTTTCTTTACAGCGTTGAAGCGTTTCAGATCTGAAGATTTAAAGGTTTGTTTGCAAGTAACAGTCACTTGAAGGATCTGATGAAATGTTAGAGATCTTTCTGTGTAGTTTCGTTTTATATTAGTGTCGTTTTGAGTTCTTGAAGGTTTGTTTAAACTTTAATTTTTAAATATTCCCTTTCATATTTGTTTGTTTTGTCAAGGTTACTTTTGGTTCTTTCAATGTTTGGATTTTGTTAGTTTCCTATTATTAAGTCTCCTTGACTATATAAATTACTATAATGTGGTAATTACTAGCGGCTAATTGGATCTTTTGCCCCTACATTTCAGGGTTTTTGAATTCAAAGCTTGTTTTGATTTTGTTCCAGTAGAAGACAAACTCTTCAACTTCAACTTGAAGATTGAGTGTCTGTCTTTTGAGCAAACAAGATGCAGAGGCCTCTTCATGAGGATTTTCTATTGAAAGAGACCAATCCCCATCTGGGAGGGGGAAGGATCACAGGTGACAAGCTTACTAGCACCTATGATCTTGTGGAGCAGATGCAATATCTTTATGTCCGGGTCGTTAAGGCCAAGGAATTGCCCGCGAAGGATGTCACGGGTAGCTGTGATCCTTATGTGGAGGTTAAACTTGGAAACTACAAAGGTACGACTCGGCATTTTGAGAAGAAGTCAAATCCAGAGTGGAACCAGGTGTTTGCATTTTCAAAGGATCGTCTTCAGGCCTCGATACTTGAGGTTACTGTGAAGGATAAGGATTTTGTGAAGGATGATTTCATGGGTCGGTTTTTGTTTGATTTGAATGAGGTACCAAAACGGGTTCCTCCTGATAGTCCTTTGGCACCACAGTGGTATCGATTGGAGGATAGGAAAGGAGATAAAGTTAAGGGGGAATTGATGTTAGCAGTGTGGATGGGGACACAGGCAGATGAAGCTTTTCCAGAAGCATGGCATTCAGATGCGGCCACTGTTACTGGGACAGATGGTCTTTCTAATATTCGTTCCAAGGTATATCTCTCCCCAAAATTATGGTATTTAAGGGTCAATGTGATCGAAGCTCAGGACCTGCAACCAAGTGACAAAGGCAGGTATCCAGAAGTATATGTTAAAGCTACTCTGGGAAATCAAGTCTTAAGAACTAGAGTTTCTCCTAGCAGGAGTATCAATCCTATGTGGAACGAGGACCTTATGTTTGTGGCAGCCGAATCTTTTGAGGAGCCCTTGATTTTGACTGTGGAAGATAGAATTGCGCCCAACAAGGATGAAGTCTTGGGGAGATGTGCTATTCCAATACAGTATGTGGACAGAAGGTTGGATCATAGGCCTGTGAACACTAGGTGGTTTAATCTGGATAGACATGTTGTTATGGAAGGGGAGAAGAAGAAAGAAACAAAGTTTTCCAGCAGGATTCACATGAGGATCTGCTTGGAGGGTGGCTATCATGTTTTGGATGAATCAACACACTATAGTAGTGATCTTCGTCCAACAGCTAAACAGCTGTGGAAGAACAGCATAGGGGTACTGGAATTGGGTATTCTCAATGCTCAGGGATTGATGCCCATGAAGACAAAGGATGGTCGGGGAACAACTGATGCATACTGTGTGGCAAAATATGGGCAGAAGTGGGTTCGTACAAGAACCATTATTGACAGTTTCACACCCAAGTGGAATGAGCAATATACGTGGGAAGTTGCTGATCCCTGCACTGTCATAACAATTGGGGTCTTTGATAACTGTCATTTGCATGGAGGGGACAAGCCTGGAGGGGCAAGGGATTCAAGGATTGGAAAGGTACGAATCCGTCTTTCCACACTTGAAACTGATAGGGTTTACACACACTCCTACCCACTGTTGGTCCTGCATCCTAACGGTGTCAAGAAAATGGGAGAAATTCATTTGGCAGTCCGTTTTACGTGCTCATCCTTGCTCAATATGATGCACATGTATTCGCAACCTTTACTGCCAAAGATGCATTATATCCATCCACTGACTGTCAGCCAGCTAGATAGCTTAAGGCATCAGGCCACTCAGATTGTGTCAATGAGGTTGAGCAGGGCAGAGCCACCATTAAGGAAGGAGATTGTTGAATATATGCTGGATGTGGGGTCTCACATGTGGAGCATGAGAAGAAGTAAAGCCAACTTTTTTAGAATCATGGGTGTTTTTGGTGGGCTAATTGCTGTTGGAAAATGGTTTGATCAGATCTGCAATTGGAAAAACCCAATCACTTCTGTGCTGATCCACATATTGTTTATAATCCTAGTTCTTTATCCAGAACTTATCTTGCCCACAATCTTCCTGTATCTCTTCCTGATCGGTGTTTGGTATTATAGATGGAGGCCAAGGCATCCTCCCCACATGGACACTCGTCTCTCTCATGCAGAGTCTGCTAATCCGGATGAATTGGATGAGGAATTTGACACATTCCCTACTTCGCGGCCTGCTGATATTGTAAGGATGAGATATGATCGCTTGAGAAGTATCGCCGGGAGGATTCAGACTGTTGTTGGTGATTTAGCTACTCAAGGGGAGAGGCTGCAATCTCTGCTAAGCTGGCGAGACCCAAGGGCCACAGCTCTGTTTGTTCTTTTTTGTCTGATTGCTGCCATTGTTCTCTATGTTACTCCTTTCCAAGTTGTCGCACTTCTCACTGGGTTTTATGTGTTGAGACATCCTAGGTTCCGCCACAAACTTCCATCGGTTCCACTCAATTTCTTCCGGAGGTTGCCAGCAAGAACTGATTGCATGCTGTGAGCAAAGCCAGTTTTATCCTCAATTGCATTTAGCATTTGTCTTGCCGTCCTTTTCTCAGTGAAGAAGATTGGTGGTTGTGGTATAATGAAGGTAGTAGTTTTGCCATCTTCCTCTGAAGGTAGTAGATTTTGTGGATTTGCGGGTTATTTTAAGTTATTTTAATAGGATTTCTGTTTCAAACTTGAGCTTTTATGGTAATCAATCCATGTTCATTTGTAATTTTGTAGGATGTGATTGGAATTTAACCTTTGCTGAAACATTCTCTCTGTGCTTGACTCCATCTAGTAGATATTACCCGTTGTGGATTTCTGATCCCATCCCTGTTAAATTCCTGCAATGGAATGACTTCCTTTTCCTGACTAAAACATTGCCTATTTAAGCTGTTCTGGCCTAAAAGTTTGGATCTCACTTGCATGTCTGACGACTGAAAGAGGGAGTAAAAGGGAGCTTGAGTTACCTGCCCTACCTGGTTGATTGCTTTAAATGTAAACCTGATTAGATTAATAATGTCTCAACTTGTTCTTTTCTATTCTAAAATGTGAAATGTTCTGTCTCGCTTGCTTGGTATCTCTATAATTCCCTGTCTTATCAGCGAGAATTTTATATATATTGTCTGCGTTCTTGTCGCTAACGCACAGCATGCTTTGTTCTTGTGAAGCTATGCTTATTTTGATCAAAAATTCGTAACATAAATTATTCTAAGATATGGAGACAGACAAGTATCGCCTTCGTAATTATTGGGGCTTTTTTTATTATTGAAGAAGAGCATATAATAAATACTATTATTGATCACAGACGAGATAGATCTACATGTGCATTATGTTTTTTTACATTTTAATTTCTCTAACCTCGTGGCTGCATAAAAATGGTGTGCCAAGAAGCAGCAACAGTTACTAGGGGTAGCTGCCATTGCAGTTCAAAGTGGATCGTCGATTAAAGTGCCTTCTATAGCGGAGTGTTGTCTGATTTTCAACAGCAGTTTTTGACTGCTAGGAAATATCAAAAGGGTCAGTGGGATAGTAAAAATCCCCCCCCATGTTCATTGATTCCTGTAATTCTATGGCAGTTTGTGTATTCTAGGTCTGTGGGGACCTTATCTCTGCCTTTTTTTTTTCTTTTTTTCTTTACAGCCTGTAATCAAGTCTCCTCCTCTAGTGGTCTGTCACTGTCAGCTTCCCCTCTCTGCTTGTGGGGTGAGAAGTTGTGTGTTTATTTATGCATGGTGTGACTGTGCATGGAGGTCAACTTCTATGTCTACTCCGTCTCCGTCGACCTGAAAAATATTTCCAGGTGAAATGTCGATGTGCGAGGGCAGAACATTTTTGATGTTTTATTTCACGCAAGGGATTCAATTCAGGAAATAAAGACCTCATAAATGACAGCTGACAGGGATATACACGAAGATGAAAGCTTTGAGTTGGTGGTCTCAAGAAGACATCATCAATTTAATGCTTTGATAATAAATGTACAAGGAATATACATTGGTCTCGAATTGGATAAGCTGTACGGTGTGATTCGACTGTGCCCTTCTAGTTATTGCTAGTTTTTTTGAGAGAAATCAGGGGCCATGTCTGCAATTGACATGCCGGTCTGTCCACACTAGGAAATAGCCCGGGTAGCAGATTACTGGTGATATTTTAATAATGGAAAGGAAAGGGGACACCTTTATCATGATCGTAGCTTATCAGGACCCCAGATTTCAGATTTTAGAAATGAGAAAAATAAGTTCCTAGCTCATGGACTCCTAATGGTGAGCAACATTTTGTGAACATGGTTGTATTCGACAAAGTGATGATATAGCAACTCTTTTTTTTCATGTGCTGAAACTTACATCGGAAAATGTATTTTGTGATTTCAGATGAATGAGTAAAATACTGTTTGTCCTTGATTTTTATAAGGGATGCATACACTAACTTGGACTTGAAATCTGTTATATAGACCGTAAGTTCTCTAACATCACGTCACATCATATACAAATAATGATATTATAACGTTACATGGTTACTTAATACTATGTGTAATTAAAAAAATTTGCTGCTAAGGATA
Organism: Salix brachista; assembly: GCA_009078335.1. Lineage (NCBI taxonomy): Eukaryota > Viridiplantae > Streptophyta > Magnoliopsida > Malpighiales > Salicaceae > Salix > Salix brachista. The sequence continues at coordinate 5,292,715 of CM018587.1, forward strand.
GCGAAATTACTTAATATTACTTAATATTAATGTTACACGATTTTTACCTTGTTGCCTAGATATATTTTATGTTAAAGAATTTTTTAACCTAAAATCTAAAAATTTTAAATAAAATATTTATATTATTTCATAACAAAAAAGGATGAGGAAATTATTGAGATATCTATGATTAAAGATCATTACGTGGGATAATAATCCATAATGAGTTAAGGATATCGATTCGGACAGATTCCTCGTGTTACCCAGTCAGCTTGCGGGTAGTAAGGCTATTTGAGCCACTCGAGCCATTAATTTATTACAAGTAGGATAGGCATCGGCTAGAGCAAAATAATAATAATAATAATAAAAAATATATTTTTGACTTCGAACATGGAAACGTTAGATCTAACTTTTGAGTTCAACAATTCCATGATGGAAAAAAGAAAGAGAAGATTATGATGATGATGGCTCATTGTTGGTTCAGGGCCAGGTATTACCTAAAGAGCTAAAAGAGCTCGGAAATTTACTGTTCACGCAGACTGAAAACACTGTGGATTGGTCTTTTATCCTCCGTGTGTCGCGTGAGTTCGTCCACCCTTATTTTTTTTGTTTTTTCCTGATGTGAACAGTGTAATGACGCTCGGACCCCCGCTAATAAGACAAAAACACGTTTTCAGCTAGGGGCTACGGTTGTAATTGTACGCGTACGGACCGGTCCGGTTCGGTCCGGTCCGCCGGAACCTTTTTTTTTTTTAATATTTTTGAAAGTGTGTTATGACGTCCGTAGCCCCCGAAACGACAAAATCCATCAATTCGTATCAGGGGTGGTTTAGTAATTGACCACGACGTTACTGCTCCCTTGCGTCAGCGCTGTCAGGGAGCCGTACGGGCGCGTCGGCGCGTTTCGTGACCTCGATCGATTCAGGCGGCGCGTGCGGCTTCATAAGGCGGTGAAAATTTTTCCGCCGCCGGTGAAAACGATTCGCAACCCTTCCCTGAATCTCATGGAGTGGTGCGTGCGCTGAAAATAACGACGTGGAGGCTCATATAGTCGCTTGAACATTTATGTCCTCTTTTCTCACTCCTCAGGGCCGGAATCAACTTTAGTCCCCCGGTTTTGTGTAGATGCATTTCAGTCCCTTGGCTTTTGTTTGATTTCTGTAATAGAAGTTTCGAATTCTTTCAATTGCATCCTTTCATTCAAATTGATATATATGCAGTTTGCATGTCAGTCCTTCTTCTTTGAATTTTTGGTTTTCTATTAGAACCCTTAATTTGTTTAGTGCAGCAGGTTGTATTCTTTTCAATTTTGTCCTTCATGTCAAATTCATTATATATTGCACTTTAATTTCAGTCCCTCTTCTTTTAATTTTTTTTTTCTTTGAAATCTTTTAATATTTTTGGTACAAAAGTATGAATTTTTGTCAAATTAATCCTTCACTTTAAATCAATCATATCTTTTATTTTTATTTTAGGCCTTATGTTTTTAATTGTTCTTTTGGGATTGATTTCCTTTATTATTATTTATATATTTATGCATAATTCCATATTACTGTACAAGTTCATGTATATATTTTTATTTAATATGGTTCTGAATATTTCTTTTATCTTTTCTTTTGTTGGGGTTTCTTTTTATTTAGTCTTCAAATTTTATTCCTGGTAGTAATCATTTGAAAATTATTTTTTTTTTTAAATCACAAATATTTTTTAAATGCTAACAATGATAATAATAATAATAATGATAATAATAATAATAATAATAATAATAATAATAATAATAATAATAATAATAATAATAATAATAATAATAATAATCATTAAATTTAATAATAATAATTTAATTGTTTGAATATTTGTTGAATATTATCGCCTAATAATAAAAAAAAATATTGAAAGTGTGTAAAATTAAATATATTTTTGTATATTTATGTCAAATTAAAATATGTTAAACTGCTTATATGTTTGAATATTTATTTAATATTATCGTCTAAAAATATATACAGATAGAAAAAAGAAGACAGCAGATTTTTTGAAGGAAAACAATTTGTATCAGTATTCTTAAATACATTTAGTATAATAATATGATGAATAAATCTTATAAAATACATTTTGCTCCAAATTTTAATTTTCTGCTCTTTTGTTCAAGTTTTTTTCTGGAAATTTTTTTTTAGTATTTTGATTGTTAATATTGCAGATCTAATATTATTGAGAACAATATACAACTAAAAAAAACAAAAGGCAGACAAATTTACCTCCATTATCTGCAATTTAAAAATATACGAAACACTTCCCGTCTCGATTACACTGTTCTTTTTAGACAGCAAATAAGTTATTATAGCATGCAAAAAAACTCAGTTTATTTCTAAAAATAAATTACAATATTTTGATTTGTAATGTGTGAGATCTAATATTACTTGGAATAAAATTCAACTGAAACAAAGAATAAAATTACAAATTTACCTACGTTATCTAAAATTTAAACATATACGAACCGCTTCCTATTTTTATTACTCTATAAAGTATGTAAGACTAATTATATGTTTTAATATTTATTGAATATTATTGTCTAAAATATATTCCCATTTTTATTACTCTATAAAGTATGTAAGACTAATTATATGTTTTAATATTTATTGAATATTATCGTCTAAAATATATATATAAAGAGAGAGAAAAAATTTGACATTGGATTTTAAAACAAAAAAATTTATATCAATATGCTTAAATACATTTAATATAATAATATGATTAATAAATCTTCTGAAAAATTTTTTTGCTTTGAATTTAAATTTTATACTCTTTTCTTTAAGTTTATTTTTTAATATTTTTTTTTCAATTTTCCCATTTTTAATATTTCAAATCTGATGTTACTTGAGAAAAAATACAACTCAAAAAAACAAAAGGTACACACATTGACCTACATTATCAACTCAAATTTTTTTTCTGTTGACAAATTTACCTCGATTATCTACAATACTCTCCGTTTTATTTATAATGTGTAAAATCTAATATTACTGGGAAAAAAAGACAACTATAATATTTTTTATTATACATTTACCTAAGTTATCTCCAATTAAAAAATATACAAACTACTTCCCATTTCGATTACACTATTCCTTTTAAGCTGGGAAAAAAATTATTTGTTACATATTTTATCTATTATAATGTTACTAATTAAATATTTAAACAACTAATTACAACATGTAAAAAATCAATTAGTTTTCTACATGAAAAAAACCCTAGCGCAATGAGCGGGCAAGCATACTAATTATACAACGCAAAAAACTCATTTCTAATATATTTTTATCTGTTGCAATTTTAGTGATTAAACATTGAAATAACTAATTATAGCACGAAAAAAATATAAGTTTATTTCTGGAAAAAAAATTATAATATTTGTATTTATAATGTGTCAGATCTAATATTACTGGGAAAAAAATGCAACTCATTAAAAAAAAATTACCTACATTATCTACGATTTTTAGCAATAGCAATATTCAATCATTTTTTAGTTGAAAAAAACCATTTTCAATAGATTTTTTCAATTACAATGTTACTAATTAAATATTAAAATAAAAAAATACAACATTTATAAAATCAATCAATTTTTTACATAGATAAAAAAGCCCAGCGGAGCGGGCAAATCGGCTCGTCTATTATCTATACCGGATTGATGGAGGCCGTAAAAAATTGAAAAATGATTATTTTTTATTATTTTTAAATTATCATAACATGTTAATATATAAAAAAATAACTATTATAATATAAACATTCTGAATGTAAACTTCTTTATTCTGAAGATAGGGTCAGGTGGTGGGAGGCTCCCCTCCTGCCACTCCCAACTGTAAGATCAAGAAAAAAAAAGGGTGGTTATGTTTTATTCCCTACACAACTTGCTCTAAAAAAATTCATCTTAATAGCTGGAGAAATTTCGCTAATTAAATTTTAATTTTCATCCAATAATGTTTTATAAAAAATACAAGTTTATTAATTATTTTTTATCTGTAACCTCCCGTTCACCTGGGCCAGCCCAAGAGACTTAGCCTTGCAGGTAGCCTCTTAACAGCTAGCATGGTAGCCCATTAGAGCGATCAACGTGGTCACCTAAACAAGGGCAACCAGGCCCACGTATGACTCATTGAGTGACTCAACCTCGCTGGTCGCCTGTCCATGATCAACGTATTTTCATTTTTCTTCTAACAAACAAATATGTACTATTATATAAATTATTATATTATATTTTTACATGCAGCACATATTTGTTTTTATTATTGTAATATAAACGCTGTATTCTATCATTAATAATTATCTTTCCACCACATCTATCAATTCACATAAATACTAATAAAAATAAATACATCCCTTCATTAATTTCTGTGCATTGCATTTCAAAAATATTTTTGAAAAATTATATTTATTTTTTATTTTAAATTAAAAATTTTAATATTATTTTAATTTAGTAATGTTAAAAATATTTTTTTTAATATATTTCTAAACAAAAATAAATTCAATAACAATATCAACCAAACTCCTTGACAACATAAAGTTTTTTACGTAAGAACTTATACAGTAACCGTGTTTTACCCACAAGGTAATTTTTTTTTATAAAAAAACTCAGGTGCCGATATTTCTTATTGGAACGCCGGCAGAATGTGACAGCCACAATCGGACCGGCTATAATACCACCGCGTTGTTTCCCCATGCACAGCCACCACCACATCATGCCCTGAAACGCTACTTCTCTATTGGCGTTCTGTGCCGTTTCAACGCATGTTTGCATTAAATTTTTGGATTTTGTTTTGTTTTAAATTATATGATTTTTTTTACTATTTTAATGTTAAAAATAAAAATAAAAATATTTTTAATATATTTCCAAATTAAAAATATTTTAAAAAACAGCTCCTATCGTTATCTTGAAAATTCTAATAAACTCCTCAAAGTCAAAACACTAGAGGAAGAAAACTTGATTACGTGCTGTAAAGAAGAAAAAAAAGTTGTTTTATTACTTGTATAGTTTTCATTTGTTAATATTAAAAAAACATATTATTTCGATATATTTTAAAAGTACACGCTATTTTAAAAAACATTTTTTTAATTGGTCCTAGCTCCTAACAGTCAAAAACCGGCGCGTCTACGGTCAGGTAATTTTTTATTTTTCTAATTATATTTTTTCTTTTCATGTTCATGTGTGTTAAAAAGAATCATCTCATTCATCTAAAAATTTAAATTACGCGAGGCTCCAGAATATAATTTTAAAAATTAATCCGTAAATTTTTACATTTTTTTTAAAATGAAAATCATTATTTTCAGATTTTTTTATTTTATAAAGCTTTTTAGATATGTTAAATATCGTGGCATGGAGTATAATTTTATAAAATATTTTTATATGAGATTATTTATTTATCTATTTGATATTTTTAGAAGATTTTGGATGTTCTTCCATTGAAAATTTGTGGAAGTAGAAAATTCTTCTGTGGCCTTCATGATTAGTTGCTAACGTTATCATGATATTTTTCATGATGTAATGTACTATCACTTGAGGCATATTAATTTTTAAAATTATATTTTATTTGAAAATATATTAATTTGTTTTCATTATCATCATATTAAAATTATAAAATAAAATAAATTTAATATTTTTAAAATAAAAATATTTTTAAACGTATTAACACTGAGAGCAGCCGAGCCGAGGTTTAGAGAGTAGAAAGAGAAGATATTAATGGTTCGGCCCATTGCACCAGTCCATTTACAAAATTATACTGCAATGGTATTGGTGGGCTTGATAATGCAATCTACTAATTCAAGAGAGCCTCTCTAATGAATGATTCTGGTGGCCAAATTTAGAACATGTTTTGGGATTGGGATTTTAGTTGAAATTATGTATTAAAATAATATATATATATATATATATATTTTTTTTTAAATTATTTTTGACACCATTACATTAAAATAATTTTGAAAATATCAAATAATATTTTTAATTTTTTTTTCAAAAATGTTTTTCAAATAGTTTTCCAAACCGCCTCTTAATGTAATTGTTAGATAAATTATATTTGATTAGTGTTCAATGATACAAATATGGGATACATAAAAGCTAGAAACATATAAAATTGAGATAAAAATATAAAATAAATACCTAATGATTGATTTTTTGAATGCTGCATTGAATTAAAGATGTCAAGCAGTCGAGTAAAGATTTATAATTTATCACGTTGTTCCATGTAATGGGGTGCAAATTAAGGCCACTTTTCTGGCTTGACGCGACCCCATTTATACTTGCCTCTTCACAAAGAGTTGGTAGATTGTTTCCTAAAAACTCAGAGGACAAGGTCAGAGGGCATGGCAATGGATCTATGTGCTTTCCCTGAACAATGTGGAGGAAGTCGTGCTCTAAATCTCAAATACATACAGCTGAGATTACTCTAAACAATTGGAATTTGTTTCTAAATCCCAATGATTTTTTTATTGTAAAAATTTTCAAAATCATTGGGAGTATATTATTTTGATGGACTGGGAAAATCTGACCAAAAACCCTAGCAATTTTTCTACGTTGATTTTGAACAATGAACAGGTTGGTCTTGGCAAGACGAAGGGAGAGGTGGTGGGAGTGGACGGCATATGCAGGCTCAAGAAAAGTAACGGCAGCGTGCTGGCTAAAAAAGACGCGTTTAGGACAAAATAGTGGGAATTACATGGATTGTGGAATGACAGCGTTATGCGGGTGTGAGACTTATTTAGTAAGAGTTTAGTTTGGTCGACGAGTTTGATTTTGAATGTATTTTTTATTTAGGAATGTATTAAAATGATGCTGTTTTATTTTTTTAAAATTATTTTTAATATCAACATATAAAAATGATTTAAAAACATTAATATTTTTTAATTTCAAGATTTTTTTTTTTTAAATACTTTTAAACCGCAGTGTCAAACCCGTCGCGTTTAACATTGTGTTCCAACGTTCTTTTGAACGTGTTTTCGCCGGATAAAATATTAAATAAGTATTTTTTTTAGATATTTTGACCATGTTAATATAATTTATTAAAAAATATATCAAACACACCAAGACTTTTTTCTCTGTTTAGTTTTGGGTTGAAAGAATTTCCAGAATCCATTTTCAAATACTGATATTCAAATTTCAATTTATTAGCTTGGCTTTAAATTGAGTAATGTTTGGGAGAGAGCCATTCAAGAAATGTTGTCTCAATCTTAATAGAGATGAAAAATGAGTATAGACACGCTGAGCTCGGGCTAGGCATGGTAGCCCGAGCCTATACGAGTGTCCGGGTGCTTGCATAACACCAAAGGTGCGTGACAACATGCCTAGCATGGGCTCAGCCTACATGCCCGAGCCTATGCACCTCGGTAGTAGTTGGGTTCGAATTGATAAGTCTGAACCCAAAAAGATATTTTTGAACAATTAAATGGTTTTTTATGCTTTCAGGGGTTTGTTAAATTTGTATTTATCAATTAGCATCTCTTCACGTATAAGTTAAGTTAGCGAGTGCTGATGGTATCCTAGAGTATAATTTCAATATAATTCTCAAATATTTCTATATTTATTCTCCATATGTTTTTTTTTTTTTTTTAATTCAAGAGCTTTGAAGGAAGAAGGACGTGGACGCCGACCACTAATGGATCCAAATTTTATAAAGTGAGGGAGGCAGCAAATAGCATGTGTATAATCTTAATAATCATAGTTATTAAACTAAATTCTACTAGGTAATTTGATCTGAAAATCTATAACTCGAAGCTCGAGTTGAATTAGGTTTCTAGTTAAATTAAAAGCAAATTAACACAATAAAATATAATTAACTTAACCGGGTTGATCAACAACTTGACCAAATATAATTATTTCAACTTGAGATTTTTTTAAAGTAAAACAATGTTCTTTTAAAAAAATAGTTGATCTAAATTAATTTAATGACATGTAAATTAACTTGATAACTCAACAATCCAAACTTTTTTCAGGTCAATCCATAACCCAGGTCGAGCAACTATGTTTCTAAAGAGCCAATTTATGCAGCTTTCTTCAAAAGAATTACCAAAATGAGGAGACTTGGGAATTTTTTCAATTTTTTTAGGACCATGGCCGTTTCCTGCGTCCTATATATCCACAATTGATACTTATTGAGTGAAAGAACAAATACTTTTCAATATAATTATCATTGCGTTAACTATCGTGTAGGTGATCCAGTTATAAAAGTTCGAGACTAAGAGGTTTGTTCTCTTTACTGTCTTAGGTTTGAATCATGTAGTTGCTAATACGATGACCACTGAACTTACATGATTGTTAAAATCAGATTAGATCCTGTAAGATTAGTCAAAGTACGCGCTATTAGAGAATAAATATAAATCATATTCTGGGACATTACCTAAGAGCTTATCCTTTTAGGTGAGATAGTTCCTTAAAATAGTATCAAAGCTTTGTTGACCTAGCGGTCACGAGTTCGAATCTCACGACTCCTATTTTATATGATAAAAATCAAGCACAAGATAATGTGGGTCCATGCAAGTTTCAAGTCCAAAAGACTTTCGCTTGATGTGGTGTGTTAGAGAATAAATATAAATCATATTCTGGAGCCTTATCTAAGAATTTAAATTTTTAAATGAGATGATTTTTTTTTAAAAAACAAACTAGTCCGGACACCCACATTAATAAAAAATAATAATAATTGCGTTCCTAGGAGACAAACTCCACATATTTTCACGAAAAACATCGAAGTGTAACAAGCACTCTTACGCCATCTAAATTCACGACTTGCCGAATCTAATAAAAGATGGAAGGAATACAGCAACAGAGAGGTCACACGGGGAAATTAGGTGAACTTATGAAAGTAGGTTTAGACACCTGAATTTTATTTCCATATGACTTTTGTGCTTTATTAAATTAAATTGATCATAGATTAATAAGACTATACACCCCCAATAATAATAATAATATTATTATTAATAATAATAATAAAAAACATAATCCATTTACGGGGAGCAAGATTGGGCATAGCATATAGCATGTTGTTAAACAACCTAAATCATTTAGGAGAGTCAAACCATAAATTAAAGCACGAACAATAGGGAGCACTTCCCTTACACAAGGACGAGGCAGTGGTAATCTTCACTACGTAGAAGATCCCCGCTCTGAAAATGTCAATATTCTGCTCCTAACTTGTGATCTCTTAACTACTACTGCAACAATTTTGAATCCTGCAACTATTATTTATTATCCTAGCAGAACTTCCTTTTCTAGCCTATAAATCTACAAGGTTAGTTGACCAAAGGCTCGGTTTCAAAAGTCAACCAAGAAAAATATTGGCAAGGCGTTACATATATATATATATATATATTGGATGGTTCAAGATAAGGAGTACATAACTTTTCGATGAAGGGAAGATGCAATGAATCTGATGTTGTTGGTGCTCGTCATTATCATTATAAAAAGCAAATGATAACCCTCTTCTGGAATAATTAGATATATATATCTCAAAATCACATCCCCCCCCCCATTAGTTCTCCAAACTATTTGTTAAATGCTGATTGATGATGCATCAAAGATTTATTAATATTTAATAAAAAAATATTTAGTTCATAATGGTTACGAATCCAATTACCGATCCCATTTCTAACACCTTATAGGCTCGGGATGCATATGCTTGAGAGCTCTTCTTTTGAGCTCGGACGATGCACTCGAGCCCACCCTAAGGGGTATGCCTAGTTTCCTATTTGTTTTTGAGTCCACTACCGTGATGTTTTTGAATCTACTAAATGTTTTAAATCTATTTTAATTATTCTTCTTTCATTGGTATATCTGTAAGAGATTTGTTGTTGCTGTTAATACATATGTAAATGACATGTTTTTCTCATTAATATATGTATAAGAAATATTTATCATTATAAGTGTTATTGTGGTAAAATTACTCTATGGCCCCTCTATTGAAAATAAAAAGACAAGGCAAGAGCTATAAAGATCCATTAAAGTACGTACCTGAGTTAAAGGTTAAAGATTTTATATTCAAAAGAGATATATATTCAACACAACAACCCTATTTTCTTTGGAATTTAAGACTAACCTATTTATTACATTTTTTCTCTATAAAATTAGAGACTTTACCAAAGAGGGTCCTTGTATCACCCACCAGAGAAATTTTTGTAGGTATCTAGAAATATTTATTAAGAGACAATATCCTTTATTTTGGAGAAGAGAGTTATTTAAATAGACATTTGATCAACCTATATCTCAACTAAAAAAACCCCACTCCAAATCATATCAAATTTTTAAACATCATGGATAATTAAGCTTAATTTAAATATATAACACACTCAAAACATTCTCATAAAACTGCAATTTCCACACCTTCTCTTCCAAAAGTCAAATTAACAAAAAAAAAATGAATATATATATATATATATATATATGCACTCCATTTGGTGTGGCTTATGAGTCAACTTTTGAGTGATAGTTTAAAAGTTATTTTCATAAATGATTTATTATAAAAATAAGCTAAAATACCGTAAAATCATGTTCGATAAAAAAACTCAAATCATATTTTGTGAATAAAATATTTAATATAAACTATAATTCATAAATCAAAGATAAGAAAATTCAACTTTTAATTAAACGAAATTTTGAACTGTCTCTCACGCACGCACGGCCTGCAATTTCCCAATAATTACCTAACAAGTCCGAGCTTGATAAGAAAATCAAATTACACTCCATAGAAAATGCATATGGATCTAACTTAAAAATTGGCATATTTGTAATTATTGCAAGTAGATAATATTTGAGCTTGTTTTTTACAATATTAAATTAGATTGATAAAAGGCGAACGGAAAAGAAGGGAATATATGCTGGGACCAGACAACATCAAGCCTGTATCCAGTCTTCTTGTGTTTGTATCGACCATGAATGAAGCTGTGGCATATCAGTACTTTCTTCTGCAACTCGAAATGGATCGAACAAAAATAATAAATTCATTTTTCTTTGTGTTATAATTTAGAACACCTTTACTTCATCGGGGACATAATCTTCTGTAACTATTTTCTTCTTGATAAGCCAAGTGATGATGTGCCTGTTTGGGAGTGTGGTTGCGATTGTTTTTGAAAATATTTTGTTGTTCAGAAATGCATTAAAATTATGTTTTTTTTCTACAAAAAAAAATTATTTTTAATATCATCACATGAAAATAATCTAAAACACCATTTTTTAATTTAAAATAAAAAATTTTCAATTTTTTTCAAAAATACTTTTGAAACGCAGTGCTAAACACCCTTTAAACAGAAAAAGAGAGAGCACCAAGGCTAATTTGCAGTAATTATTAGAAATACCAATCTAGCTAACGAGAAAAGCTAGAAATGTAGGATAGGAAACACCATGCTAGCCAGGTAGTCAAAGAAGATCAGCACAACAGAGTTTGGATAGAAGTACTACGATTAATTAGGGATTATAGATGAACTTCCTTAAGCAAATCCCTAAAACAAAAACAAAAATGTAATTAAGTATGATCTAAGATAATTCGTTATTTTTATTATGGATATAAGTTTTTCACTACAACCAACAGTACAAGAAGATTAGTTATCTTGCGTGAATGTGATATATATCAACATCATTGTTAGGTTTGAGGATCATAATATATTATATATATATATATCTGATTTTCTTTATCACCAATTTATTTTTATCGAAACAAGAATTGATAAAAATAAATCTGAGTCAATGCCATACGTGTCCTGTCAAAAATGCTTAAGGTTTGGTAAGCAAATTTCTTAAATCAAAATAGCATATCTATAAGCTAGCTGATGAGGCGTTCTTTTCGAACTGGAATTAGGGTTTCCTTTGACATACGTTGTCATTTTCAAAGAAAATAAATAAGTTGACCTTAAAGAGTGTTTTGCAAATGAATATACAGTTTCTGTTCTTTGTTTTTTTTTTTTTTTTCTCAACGTTAAACGACTAGGCTATACAGGTGAAGTATTTAAACGATTCAGCTGTAAAATAAATTGGAAATCTCATGAATCTGATTGATCAGAGTTCTGATTTGTTACGATGAGGGCTTGAGAATAGAGAAGATGAGGGTTTGAACATATTGCTGTTCGAGCTCCAAGATCACTCAACCTCTCTTCAGATTGTGAGAGTCTCCACCATTTTCTCTCCAAAACTCTCGTGTATCCTTATTTTCCATTGACTCTCATAATTATTGGGAGGGCTAACAGTGCCAAGCTGCGATAGGTTGTTAATGATTTTTAGGATGGAAAGGTCGACCCTGCCAAAGACAGGAGTTGGTGAAAATCATAACCACTTGAATGGTCTTAAAAAGACACACACCATATGATTATAGCAGATTTATTTTACTTTATGTGTACCTAATCCAAATATTCTGCATTTTCTCCCGTTGATTTATGTATTTATTAGGCTGTCTTTCTCAGGAGAGGGAATTGATGGGGGGGTTCAGGACGAACCAGAAACTATAAACAAAAAAAGTTCAAATCTTACTGTTGTATTTTGCCAGGGCTCTTTGTTTCTCTCGTTCTCTTTCATTATCAATAATGTTAACAAAAACACTGCTTCGATAATGACAGTTTATTTTAGAAATAAGTATTTTTAACTTGATAATGTGCATATATATGTGTTAATTCTATATGATGGTGGTTTTTTTTTTACTGCAGGTGAATGATGAATAAAATATACAACAATTTAAATTAATGTTCATGTGCGATATAGTGCACAAAAATACTATTATTAGTTATTTTCTAGGATATATTTTTTAAAACCGTTACCCATAAAGAATAATATATCATAAAAACAAAAAAAATATATCATACAAAAATACATATAATACATAATATAACAGGGAATTATTTGTTTTTCTTTTTATCTTTACAAAAAACAATGTATCATAAATAATTTATAACCGTATTTATCATTTGAACTTTACCAATTAACACAAAAAGATTTGAAATTATGACAAAACACTATTACCGAAATGTTACATAAAAATCTTGTGACGGTTTTATCATAATCTTAGGCTAGTAGCTGAATTTTAACAAGTTTTTTTAAATATATATATATACACACATACTTACACATACACTAAGTTGTTAACATAATTTTTAGTTAAATTTTCATATAAACTTTCCATTCTAAGCACATTAAGTACCTGCCTTAAATGATCTATATACTCACCTAATTATTTATTGTAAATCAATAGTTTATCAAAATAAACAACTACGAAATCGACTAATAAATGCATATTTGTTTGTTGCGTGTTACTAACAGCCATAATAGGAAAAAACCATAAAGTAGAGAATGGTAAAAAAAGGTGAGAAAGAGATCCAAGAGCATGTAAAAAAAGATATGTAAAGGGAGATCACAGAGTTGATCCATACATTTGAAGAGAACTACCTACTACACTAGGACCATGAGAGTGATAATGGCTCATTGGTTGACGCTAAAAACCAAAGGTAGAATTACAAGATAGCCTTTGGATAAATAAGAGATCAAATATAGGGATTTTAAATTTTAAATCAAAATTCATGATTTTATAAAACTTTATAAGCAAAGAACATAGATTGGTTGAGTGAGGTTGAAAGAAGTTTTGAGTATAAGATAGTTCCCGACAAAAAACAATATCGGTGAAAGACAAGGGAAACAATATATTAATGATTAGGAGAAGATGAGTGGACATTTTTTCCACTAGGTTATACTTGGATTTTTTCGCCAATGACTCCATACATTTGGATAAGATAGGAGAACTATTGATGAATATACTGATGGTTTTTATCAATTAGTGGTCAAGAATGATTTGTTAAAAATAAAAATGTAGTTGGTTGCCATGTATTTAAGTGGATTATTGTGCTCCATTCAATACATGTTGTGTTTGTAATATTTATGGTCAGTCTTCGAAGCCTATTAGAGGACTTAACTGTGAAGAAATAACAAGTTGTTAGGGTATCTAATAGATAAAGATGGCTTGATTTCGACCAAAACAATAAGGAGGTGCACATCGACTGATAAAATTCATTTGTTCAGTTTGAATTAGCGACTAAGGGTGTGTTTGGCACAGCTTTTGCTTTTGTGGTTGAGGTTTTAAAAAAACAGTTTCATAAAAAGTACTTTACCTGTGGTTCAAAATAAGTTTTGAAGTGTTTGGTTACCAAGCTTTTCATGTTGCTTTTAACCTGTAAAATTACTTTAAAGGGCATATATATATATATAATTTTCTAAATATTGTAGATTTAATAATTATAATAATATAATGTAATTAATAATTCAAGTAAATTAAATATTTTTTTTATTCTCTCACCAAATTATTTTTATCAAAACAATTTTAAAACATAAAAAAACAATTTAAAAAAAAAACATTTTTTCTGAAAAACAATTTTAAACAAGAAAACAAACCTTTATAAGTTAACATCTAGACTTTCTTCTATTATAAATTATAAATTAATATCCCTATTTTTTGATGCTAACTATTATTATAAGAATTAATAATAATAATAATAATAATAATAATAATAATAATAATAATAATAATAATAATAATAATAATATAATTAGCATACAACCCGAGACCCACACCCTATTTAAGAAAAAACCCTACTTTTCTTCTCCCTCTCTTGTTGCTTTGCCCCCTCCAGCCGCACGCTTGCCATCTTCATCTGCAAAATTGCCTCTGAACTGCCCATGATCTTCCTCGGCAAAATCTTCCAGAGAGAAAGATGGGGTCCAAGTTGGTTTCGTGGCTGTCCGTCGACTTCCTTTCCTTTCCCTTTCTCTTTACAACCAGTCAATACTTGATCATGGGCATCTCTTATATTTCTAACAAGAGTGTAAAAGCTATTGATCTTCTTTTCTTCTTCATCGGCCACCCTATCTCTCTCTTCCCCCTCTCCTTCCACGCCGTGCTTTCTCTTCATCTGGGGTTCTTGCTTCAGTTGCCCGTGCTTCTCAACTGTAAAAGAAAAATTGAATCCGATGTTGAGCTTGAAGGCGAGACTGTGATGTTGAGGGACGAGGGTTGATTTGGAATTAAAATTTCAACGGTAATTTTGTCGATTAAAAGCAATGAAAAGCAGGTTTTTCATGAAACGTTGGTTTGCAAGATTTATTGGTGGGTCCCATGCATTATTAAGCTGGTTTGATAACTAACCAAACACGTTTTTAGCTTTTTTTGGAACCACTTTTTTCAAACCAAAGGTAAAAAAGCTCTCCCAAACGGCCACTAAACAAACCACAAGTCAAGGTTCAAGTTCAAAACTTGATTTTATATTTTAGTGTTTTAGATGTTAGGATATTGAATTTCTAAGTTCCATACAGTAAAGAGTCATTCGTTTAAAAATACATTGGTGGAAGAACCTAATGACAAGGTGTTTGATCCTATTTATGATGATTCAAATGGTAGTAAGAGGGTTTTGCATGATAACGATGCTAACTTAGTCATCCAAAATAACTTGTTTGCTTTTATAGGTGACTTGGGGAAAAAAATGGCTACATACTAGTCTATTCCATTCAACTTGTACCATCAAGAACAAGATATGTAATTTGATCATTGATAATGGCAGTTATGAGAACATAATGTCAACTGAGGTGGTAGAGAAGTTGCAACTCAAGATGGATAAACACTCCAAACCCTACAAATTAAAGTGGATGAAGCAATATAGTAAGGTAATCATGGATGAAAATTATCTTGTTTTATTTTTTTTGTAGAAAAAATATATTTTGATAGTGTTTGGTGTGATGTGGTATCTATTGATGCATTCATTTATTATTAGGTACACTATAATAATATAATAGGAATATCGTGCATAATGGATGATGTAATATGTACCCTTACTATAAATAGGAAACATATAATATTGAGTCCCAAAAAAAAGAGGGAAATTGTTGAGAGCATGGGTAAAAGCAAGGTTGTTAATACCGTTCCGGTCGCCGTTCCGGTTTTTCTATTGGAACGGAACGTTCCGATTTCAGAGCATTTTGGCGTGCCGTTTCGGGGTTGTACTGTTCATATATAATTAATTATATATATATATATATAAATTAAAATATTAATTTAACAGGCATAATTAAAATTCAAGATAAATTAACTTTAAATTATACAATATAAACACAAAGTCAAACAAACATAATCTCAAAATTAGAAAAAAAAATCACAAGTTAATCAAAATAAAGAGGATTTTAAGGCCGGAACGGCACACCCGGAATGGTACCGAGACGTTCCGGTCGGAATTTCTGGAACGAGCCGGAATTAAAACCGAGACAAAAACGACACCGTTTCGTCTCAGTTTTTTTAACGGCACGGAACGTTCCGGCCGGAACGGAATGTAATTGACAAGCATGGGTAAAAGTATATTATTTTAATCTTAGTGTATAAAGAAGGAAGATAATTAAGAGAAAAAAAATGATTATTAAGAATTTAAATGATGTGGGAAATTGTATGATATCGAACAAACCATTGATGGCTAGTAATGGTTTTCTAAAGATAGGGAGCAATAATTCTTGGTTTTTTTTATTTGAACCAACTAATTGTAAAGCACAACATGCTAGAGGTTAATGGATCATAAAGGCATCGTTTTTAATGGTTGATAACAACAATATAGATGAATGAATGACTAGAACTCAAGAACTAGTTATTTTGATAGTGCTTGATGTGATGTTGTTTCTATATACACCTTTCATCTACACAAGGATAAAAATATAATGTTTTTCTTAATACTAGTTTGTAGAGAAATATGTCTTAATACTAGTTTATAGAGAAGGATGAGGAATAAGAGAAGAAGGAGATTATATATAAATAAAATGATGTGAGAGATGATGTGATATGTAACAAACCATTGATAATAATGGTTTTGTAAAGATTCAAAGTATTTTGGCATTGAGTCTTGGTTTACTTTATCTGAATTGACTAATTGTACAATGTTATTACACTAGAATTTAGTTGAGTGCAAGTGCATTGCTTTCAATGATCAACAACAATAACAAAAACATAGGTGAATTGATAGCTAGAACTCAAGGACAAGTTCTTTCTAACTTGAGAAAACTAATGTAGAATAATGTTTTTCTTAACACATATTTTTATATCAACAAGTATATATTTCAATCCAACCATAAGGACAAATTGAGATTTTGTTAGAAGAGTTCATAGACCTTGTTTTCTTTAAGATTTAAACTTCATAGTAATAAGAGGTTAAAAAGGCTTTGTAGTAATACCTCCAAGGTATTATTTAAGATTCATGATATTTTCCTAGTTGGTTCTGTATTTTTTTTTCTATTTGAATTAAAACTCCTCTATAATTTTTCATGTTTATTCCCATGTTATTTAGGGCTTTTATTATTTTTCTTTAATATTTGAGTGATTTTTGTTGGTTTAGATAAGTTATTAAATTTATTCTAGGAGTTGTAAACCTCCTAAAAAGATAAGCTATTGCAATACAAAATATCTAGTAACATCCTAAGTTTTACTATTTATTTCATTTATTTTTTACATCAAAATATATAATCAAACTATTTTAGCTTCTTCCTCTCCGATCATTACTAGTTTTTTTTTTTTTATGTTCTTATAATTTTCTCATTTCATCAAGTAAAAATTAATCCTTTAATTTTTATTGCACTAATTATTTTTTGAAATAAACCTACACATCTTTGAAAATCTTTTTATAATGAGTACTCTAATAATTTTTTAATCTCATATCAAATGTCACTTTACAATATTCTTTCATATCTTATTAATTGTTCAAATTTCAAACTATGGATTTTTATCCGAGCGGTCATACAAATTGAATATGGCGGGGAAAAAAACACCACTCGAGATATTAAATTTCAACATCAAAGTATTAAGTTGAAAAATTGATAAATTTAAGTCCTAATATATTCTTACTTGGCAATGTGTCTAATAATAAAAAGTGTACATTTTTTGCACCTTAATTAGAATGCATAATTCACAGAATAGGGTCAATTCATATGAACTTCTTTGGAAAAAAATAGCGTGTTTACAGAACTTTCAAATGTTAAAGGCCATGATCCTTGCTTACGAGCTTAATTAAGTTTAATTAAATTAGAAATATGATGAACAATGTTTTTCAATAAAATGTATGTTAAAATAATGTTTTTAGACACTTTTTATTTTTAATATCCATACATTAAAATAATTATAAAATATAAATAAAAAAAATCAATTTTCATACAAAGATTAATTTGAAACAAACACTACAAAACAGATCCAATCATTAAAAAACATGAATGATTAAGAAATCTTAGGGGAAAAAAGAAACTAAACAAGCCCAAAACATCTCTCTGGTGATGAGTCAATATTGTTTACCAAACATTTTATGTCTTAAGAGATTCCAAGATAATGTAGGTCTGACATGTTGCCAAATTTAATACACTTAGGTTTATACATCAGTTAAATTCAAGACATAAGCCTGATACGTTGTTAATTCCAACACATTCGAGTCCAAATATTTGTTGAACCCATTATAATATGAGAATGACGTGTTACCAAACTTAGTATACTTGGGTTCAAACATTAGTTGAACCTCAGATAACGTGTTTGAGACATTGTCTGGCCTAATATGCTTGGATTCAAACATTTGTCGAACACCATATAACATGTGTATGATGTGTTGTTAGACCCTAAATATTTGGGTGTAGGCATTAACTAAACCCAAGGTTAAAGGGGTCTGACATGTTAACATACCTAACGCACTTGGGTTTAACTTCTAGCTAAGTCTAAGGTATTGTAGGTTTGGCGTGTTGCCATATATATTGTGTTTGGGTTTAGTGATCAACTAAATCTAAACTAACATAGATCTGACATATTGTCATAATTAATACATTCAGGCTTAATTATCAGTTAAACACAAGATGATTATGAGTTTGATGGATAACATTATATCAAGTCCAATTGATCCTTTTTTTTGGGTCAAAACTAATGATCTCCCTACATCCATATCATCTCATTAATGACATGTAAGAGATAATTATCATTTTTATTATCATTATGAATGTCACACGTCCCTGTGCGGTGTTCGGGAGATTTTTTGGAGTTGCCATCTAGCTGTTTAGTTTAGAACCACTATGAAAACTCAGATGTACTAGTTTGATTAAAGATTCAAGGGTAAATGAATCAACATTGTGTATTTTTATATGATTTATCGGTTTGAATGGGTAAAATTTATTAATGTTAATAAATCTTGTTTTTTAAATTTTATTATGGGCTGGTGGGGGTAGTTTTTTAGGAGGTTAGAGAGGAACGACTGTTATGGGTAGGTTAGGGAAGATGAGGTTACCGAGATGTTTGAATTGCAAGGAAGAGAATGAGAGGTTATGGAAGGAGCTATTAAGGTGAAGGTTGGTTTATGGGTGTGAGGTTGCTCCATCTATTAACTTAAGAAACTATTCAAATGTAAAATGAATTTACGAGAGTGTAAAAATTAAAGACAAGGATTAAGGGCAGTCACGTACCATTGTAATTTTCATTATATGGCCCATAAGGTCAACAAACAAAACCCATCAAGCTGACAAAATGGCATAAATCTAACTAAAAACTGCTAATAAAAGGCATCCATTGAAATTTTATCAGAAAAATGTCTCAAATTCATATGCTCTACTTTAAGCCAACAACAACTAAAACTTGAACCAGGATTTTGAAAATAAACAAATCTACAATACCTTAGAGTTGTAGATGCAGGATATGTACACCTAAAGACTACAACTGCATATTACAAAAATAAACAAGAAAAGGAGACACGTAGTGCAACCACAAGATAATTGAATTAAAAGATTGGTGGATGGTATGACTTTGACAGGGGCAACACAAGTTGTGCAGTTCCTGGAAAATCATAGCTCCTAATAGATTGGCGCTTCATCTAGAAGTAGTTGTTAACAGCAAAGTTGCATTGATCTTTTACAGTGCTGGGCTGGTAACAAGCATCTAGCTAGTAGCAATGACCATTTAAGGATTTGGCTACAATCGACTCCGACTTCACAAGCATAATCTAAGCTCTTAAATTCTGTTATTAACAAGGCCCATTAAAAATAAAGGCGCTCATTAGAGGTTGAGGGAGGTGAGGTTCAATTAGGGGTTATATTGATGGTGGGTGTTGCGATAGGGGTTGGTCAAAGAGAAATAGATGAGTTTTTTTTTTTTTTTTTGGTGTGTGTTTAGGATTGTGGACAAAGAGTGTCAAATTAATTTTGATCCCTCAAATCTCTCATTTTAATTTTTCTCCCCCCTTTCACATTTTTATGAAAATGTGTATATACAGGTAAAAAATGATTTTTTGTCTTTTTGTTTCTCTTCTCTTCAACTTTGATCTTGTGTCTAGATATTTTTTTGCTTTGTTGTTTTTTTAGAAAATAAAAATATCAAAGTCGAAACAAAGCAAAAAAAAAATCAAAGATTTTAAAAATAATGTGTCAAAATTTAAAGGTGTTAAAAAGACAATAAAAATTCAAATTCTTTTGAGATGACGCTGAAAAATAATGAAAATGAGGTAGATACATCAGAACATATTGTTTTGGTTTTTTGTTTTGTTTCAAAATAGGGTCAAAAATTGGATAGCAACAATAAATAACAAATAACATTTCAATTATTCCTTTCTCTAAAAACAACAAGATTCGAGCATTATAAATACTCTTTGAACCATCCAAGGAAAATATTCAAAATTTTCTTCTACATAAAATAAATTATATATATTTGAAAGTATTAACCAATTTAAAAGTCAAGAAGAAATATTATTACTTCTTAAATTTAAAGTTGTATCAAGTCATTTGTTGTCGTTATACTTATTTTATCATTGAATACTTTATTTTTAGGTACCTAAACTTTCACCATAAACTTATTGTTTCATGGTCTAAAGAAAAAGTCTAAGCTCATTCGATACATATATTCCAAGCGGTTTAAAGTGAATAGAATTGAGGTTTTCAGCAATCATTATTTATTTTATTCATAGAGCTTTTTTATATATAAAATTTGAGCAATTATTATTTTATAAAGTATAATTGATAAATATACCTTATTCTTAAAGTTTTTTTTTCCTTTTTTCCTTTTAATTGATATATAAAATAAATAAATAAATAAAATGATCATCAGCAACAAAAGTTTGTTCAGCTTCTTTCTAACATCAGGTTGTGGTATGCTCCAAAAATTTTATACGTACGACTGCTTTGCTTGCAAAGCCTCAAATTTTAGACTAACAATACACAAGAATTCCGTCGAGGTGACCAACCATAGCAAGAGCTGCTATTGCAATCTCATCGGGACACATCATGAAGGAAGCAGCCTATATATTTCTTTTATATTATCAATTAATTAACAAAAAACAATTGAAAAGGGGAATTCACCTTTTCTCCTCGCATGTATTGTTTATTAGAATAATATTTTTATTTTATTATTTAACACTTAATTTAATGGATTGAATTTCATTATTTGACTTAGTTTTTTATTGAGTATTTTAGTATTATAATACATTTGATGGTTTTTTAAATCAACCTTGTTAACTCAAGTTTTTTTGTTTTTTTATATATATTTTTTTCATTTTCATATTTTTGGTTGATTAGAAATTAGATTTTATAATTTTTTATTTGTTTTTTACGAAGTTGTTCAAATCTCATGATTCATGTCATGAATTTGATATATTGAATCGACTGACTCATGTCATTTTCTTAGTGTTTTTTTTTTATTTAAAATTATCCTTTAAATTTGGTTAATTGAAAATTTGGTTTTATGACGATTAACTTTTTATGAGACTATTTTTGTCTAATGATCCAGTCATAGATTTAACTAGTTATTCATAGTTGACTTGATTTTTTTAATTGATATAATTTTATTCAATTTATTTTTTATAGGACAATCATGGTCTCATAATACAATTCACAGATTTGATAGGTTAACAAAAACTCACTTTGATTAATCCGATATATTATTCTTTTAGTATTTAAAAAAAATCTCTATCTTTAATAGTTTTTAGTTAAATTATATTTTTATTAATTATCCAATTTATTTTTAAATTTATAAAGTTTAATGTGTTATATCAAATTATCCCATGTATTATTAACTTTTTTTTATATATAAAAAAAACATGATAAACGTAATTGAATATTTTTTTGTCATTTTAAAAATAATCTTAATTGAAGCATTGCACTGGTCAGTAGTCTAATTCTTCACTAAAGAAATAATTGCGTGGAAAAATTTATAAAAAAATATTTTGGTGTAAATTAAAAGCCCACGTCATGCTTGAAGTGCCGATCTCTTATGATCGATGGAGTTAGTTGATCAATGTGCAAGGTTGAATGGATTATTCTCTATGGTCGCCAGTAATTTTCATCATGAGTCAAACGCCAAATGTCTTTTCAATTGACAAGCTTTTTACGCTTTGTACAATGACTTGTTCCGTTGGCAACTTCCATGATTTTCAAACCTAGGGAATTTGGAGCTTAATATATATATATATATATATATATATATATATATTTTAATATTTTTCTAAATAAATTTATAATTTAGAAAACAACAGATATTATAATACTCATGATATCAATTAAAATTTTAAAATACATGAATTTAAAAATAAAATTATAAAATATGTGTTAACTATGATTAGAGAAATATCACAAATACAACCAAACCTTACCATATGAGTTAGCCTATCAATATCATATCATTAATTATGTAAACCTTGTTAATTATAAGTTTTTTTTTTTATGCGAGAAAACTCTATATTCAGGAAAATATACTTTGTAGGTTCAGGAAAACGAGTAAAATCTAGGTTGTCCCAAGCCCTTATAAGGAATAGTATTCTTAATTTCGTTTAGTTTCGGCCGAAATGTTTTGTACCAGTTAAAAAAAAGATAAAACAACGCGGTTTTACCTCGCTTAAAATTCGGCTTGTTCTTGAAATTCCGTCCAAATTTTGGCTAGAATGTTCTGGTTTTGTTTCTGCCAAATAGTATTTTTTTAAATAATAAATAATTTTACAATATAAAATCATATATCTTAATCCGATCATTAGATTGAGATGAAATTTTACGAGCAGTCTCTTGACATATTTATATATATTATATTAAAATTTCAGAGCAATCAAAGAATATAATGACCTTGCGAGATTGATGATAACATTCTCGTAATATTATATATGCTCATAATTTTGTTCAAAAAAAATATTTTATTGTGTCTTTTTAGATTAAATTGCACACTTCTAAATAATTTTATTTTTGGATTTGAACTAAGTTTTTTGAATTAATATATTTAATTATATTTATACATACGTAAACAGTACAACCTCGAAAGGCGCGCTGAAACGCTCCGAAACCGAAACATTCCATTCTAATTGAAAAAACGAAGCACCAACTGAAACATCATTGATAACCTTGACAAGGAGTGCACGTCCTGACTTGAACTCAAAAACTGTTGTGTAGATAGCAAGCCTCCTGTCATTACACCAATGCTCCTTAGGGATTACTAGATTTATCATGCTATTAAATAAATTTAAATTAAATACAACTTTTTAAATTTAAGATGTGAAAATTAGATAGGTATAGTGATATGAATCAAGATCAAAGACTAGGATTAGGTGTACCTTAAGTGATTTGTAACATTTGCATTGGGTGAAATTTGTGGCTTTGGGATTTTATCCCTCAAAACAATTGACAGCAAATAAAAGAAAAGAACAAATAGTTGGTGTGCCTCTATAAAAAAAAAAAAAAAGTGGGTGCCCACACTTAACAAAATCTCCAAAGAATTTATTTATTTATTTCGGGATATCCTCTTCTTTGTAGTTACCAGGCAGTTCTTAGTTTTGGGAGTGGTTGGAATTAAACAAAATCGCGGGAAAGGTGGGGCCGCTAACGGTGGGTCCCGTCCATTTCAACGACTTCTGTTTTCTTACCCTGAAACTTGCAGCCGTCTGATTTTATTGCCGGTTTACACTTGATGATCTGATGGGTCCCCCGTCCTGATTACGAGACATGTGTTTCTCGTTTTAACGGCCCTGCCTGTATTCTCTAGTAGACAGCTACCTGAAAAATAACTTGGAGTGAATTATTTTATATATTGACGATTCTGCCCTCAACTTCGCAACTGCTGCTGAAAAAAGGAAATTGCTCATGGAGATCATCAACTTACTACTGAATTATTAAAAATTGTTTTTAATTATACTCACTCCTCGTTGATCGTGACGAATGATGCTCTGGAGACCATCAACTTACTACTGATTTGTTTTGCGACAAGATTTTGTGCTTTCATTACAGCCACACCATCATCGAAAATCTTCATTAA
This sequence comes from Salix brachista, assembly GCA_009078335.1. NCBI lineage: Eukaryota > Viridiplantae > Streptophyta > Magnoliopsida > Malpighiales > Salicaceae > Salix > Salix brachista. The sequence goes on from CM018587.1 coordinate 5,316,957, forward strand.
ATCAAATTAATCTTTGGACGTTGAAGCTGTGTTGCAGTCTTTGGATTTTAGTTGTGGCGAAAAGAACAAGTAATGATTTGAACTCGAGAGACCAATGTTGTCAAAATTATGAGTTTACGCTTAAAATTTTATAATTTTACGAGTTAATATGTATTTATATGCTAAATCAGATTAAACTTGAAAACTAGTAAAATCGGAATGACTCTTGCAAAATCGGTTAAATCTGTAAAATCAGTCCGATTTTATGAATTTACTAAATTTGTGATATGAACAACTAAGTTAGTTTTGAATTTGGTATTATAATATTTGTTGATGATTTTGTGAGATTAAACATATTTTTCAAGCTATATATTAGATCTAGTTAAAATTTTATAGAGAAATATAAGATACATGAAAATATATTTTGTTAAATTATTAGATAAAACAAAATTCATAAACATATTATTTTATAGAGTCAAAGATGTTAGATAAATCTTGTCAAATCTGTTAAACTAGACATTCATGTATTGTTTTGGATACATTTGGAGTTACAAAAAAAATATTTGTGGTGATTCTAGATAGTAGAGAAACTAGACACCTCAATCTTTCTAAATATATATGATAAACTCAAAAATTTATTCATATGAGAGAGAATTATGTGTTTGAAATCATGATTGAAATCTACAAAAATTTGTAAAAAAATAGAGATTTAGACTACATAGAAATTTTTTAGAATGAAGACTTTGTTTTTATCATCATATTTTATTTACTTAATTAATGTTAAAAAATATCTCTATTTTTTTTCTGAACATTATTTAATAGTTTATTTTAATTATTAGACTTATGTTAGTTAATTACTAATTTAGACTCATTAGCATACCATCTAAAAAAGGTTCATTATGACTTGTTTTGATGAATACAACCAAGTTGTTACGGGGTTCTAGTGTACTTAGTAATTTGACCATATTGGAAAAATTGATTTTGAATCTTTTTTCATGTCATTGATTTCTTGATTTATATTATTTATCTTTCTTATTTATTTAGATCACTAATTGATTAATATTGTTAACTCTCTTTATCAGATTTTGATATAATTTAATTTATCGGCTGAAATTATCAATATATAGTTAAAAAAATATTTATAATTTTAAGATCTGATTTTATATTATATTTTTTGTGTCTTGTCAAAAAGCGATTTTACCAACATTGATAGAGAAATTTTTAGCAATGTATAAGACTACTCTTTCTTGACTCAATAGTGTTTTTTTTTTTTTTTGTTTGTTTTTTATTCGCGGGTTTATTTCCAGCCCATCCATTATTAGGTACGTATTTTCAATTTTAGCAACATGGTTGGCATCAGACTCCATAAGAGAGAATTGATCTTTTTTCACTGTGAAATAATTAATGGCTTTGGGTTCGCCCATATAATAAGAATAAAAAGAGGACACATGATCCAAGATAATAGATATTTATTTCTAGTGATGCAAATTATACCTTTTCCTTGCACATTAGAACCCGCTTGCAAGAGCTTTCGCTAATTCGACAATTGACAAATCCTCATCTCATTATATATATATATATATATATATATATTCACTTTTATTATAAAATACAATATAACTTGTCATATTACCAGTACACAAAAACTATAGATAAAAGATATTATTGTTATTGTAGTTAAATAATACAAAAATCCTTATTTTCAAGGTTTTTTTTCCAGAAAAAAACATTTTAATATCTTCCCCGAAAGAAAGCGGCCAAGGGGCAAGGGACATGGAGGAAATCAGCTGCCTCGCCCGCTATCCATACGTGTAAGTTTGCATGAAAATGTCAATAGTAAATCCTAAGGGCTTTCTTGTCATTACAGGCCTAAGAATAATATTATAGACAACGAAATGCCTTAAGCGGTTTCCTTGTACTCTATACAAAACTAAAGTGGTTTTTCTTCAGGTCTTGTCTGGTTTTTAACTCTCTCTGGTGTCTGAGGAGAAACAGAAAAAAATGAAAAGGGTATCTTAGGACCATTTTATAATATATATGTATTTATTGTACACAAAGTCAGTCTCATCTTGTAGATTAAGAAAGCTGAAAATAAGGTTTGTCTTATTTCTTTGCATTCAATAGCCCTTTCTTTTTTCCTCCTCATTCATCCAATCTTTCTTTCCCAGGTTCTTCTCAATCAAAACTCTCTCCTTTTCCTTGTTTGTATGCGTGTGAAACACCTAAAGGATATGATGATGATTGTGATCTTTGAAGGAACAAAAAGAAGGTAGTTTCACGCCATTAATGGGGTTTTCAGCAGCTTTCTGAGTTGGGAGTTGGTGCAGCAATAGTAGAAGAGGATCGATTAGAAACTAAGCTTTTTGAGGGTGCTTTCATGGCGACTGCGGGTTCAAACAATAAAATGATCAATCTCTCAACCCATCACTTTGAGCAGCAGCAGCAACAAAATCTTCATCAGACTCCTTACGGAATCATGCAGTCATCGTCGTTATCCTCAATCCCAGCTGGGAACTTCATGTAATCTTTACAGACTAAAGCAATCACCAGGAACCTATTTCTAGACCTCTTTTCTGTAAACTTTTTTAGTAGTTTAATTATTAATTACCACGAAGGTTTGACCCTGCAAATTTAATCATTTGTTTCTCTGTGATTTTCTTTTGTTTTTACATGTGTTCTTTTGGTGTCAGAAACAAAGATGCTGGAGCTTATGGCATGGGAGAACTGGATCAATCCCTCTTTCTTTATCTCGATGGACAAGACCCCTCCACTGTTAATCAAGACCAAAGACGTGAGCTCCCTCCCTCTAAATTAAAAAAAAGTTTCATTTTTCTCATTTTATTTACACAACTCCTTTTACTTTCCACCTTTTCTGTTTCTATTGGAAGATTCTCTTTTGGAAAGGGTTATTTGATGATGGTGATCACAAGGAAATCATTTCAACCTCAGATCATAAATCTAACTCTCTGCCAATAGTCCTTTCTTTGACCAGATGCTAGTGTTCCTTGGAGTTGCAAGAATTTGTTTTTCAAATTTGAAGAAAACCTTCGTTTTCTCATCTTATTTTCCCATTCGTTTTTAAATTATTTATCTTTGTTTCTTGTTGTTAGGAGCATTAGACCATGACATGTAACAACCCTACACACATATCATGATCAATTCCTCACCGATTTCTCCATGTATTAAAAAGGGTACGAATAGGGTATGGGTTATATCTGCCTTTTCTTCTCTTTGATTTAACCTTTTTTCTTGTTTTGATACCGTAGAGCTACATCCGCATAACGATCCCTATGCTTCAAACTCATGTTTCATACTTCTGTTGACTTGTCTAGCTCACTTCTCTCCCTCGCGTCCTTGTTCTTTCGTTATTCTTTTTCTCTCCCACACTAAATTATCGCTATACAGAGATTTTATGTTGTTTTTGGTTTGTGTGCAGAGAGAGGAGGAGGAATGAGACCTCCAACTTTGAATATTTTCCCATCTCAGCCTATGCAAGTAGAGCCATCACGAATGAAGGTATAATAAAATCAAAACCGTTGATAACTTAATTAATTTAGTGGTATATTTTTTTTTACTTGATGGTTCAGTTGTACCTTACTACATATATTAATATTACTCAATATTTTGTAATGGGTTTGTTTTGGATTTGGTAGGCTAAGACCGGTGCAACTGCAATAGTTTCTTCAGAAACTGGTGGTTCAAAGGGACTATCAGAGCCGTCCATGGGACTTGCGAGCGCAAGAAATGATTCTGCACTTGGCCCTGAACCAGCTAAAGCAATCAAGGTAGATTCGGGCTTCTATTACTTGTAAACCAGAGAAATTATAATCTAAAATAACGAAATCAGTCTATATATAGGTTATTCATAACTGGGATTCTGAGATTCGAATTGACATTTAAAAAAGTTCGTTCCTTGTTGTTTATGGCAGCGCCGAGGGAACCGTAAAGGACCAACAACATCAGGTTCGGAGCAGGAAGGACCCAAGACACCAGACCCTAAGGTAACTCCCTCTGGCTAACTTTTTATGGCATAAATGTTTACATTTGTGTAATTTCATGTAAGTTCACAGCATCGAATGTTTGCCATGGTCAACTTTTATGCAGACACTGAGGAGACTTGCTCAGAATAGAGAAGCAGCGAGGAAAAGCAGACTAAGAAAAAAGGTCAGTCCGTTCAAAACTAACACTCTCTTTGACTTGAATATTGCAACTATTATTCGTTCTGAACAATAATTAATGTTCAGCTCCTAAAATCATGTGTTTTGTCTCCTTTTCACTTTCCATTATCGCAGGCCTATGTTCAGCAGCTAGAGTCAAGCAGGATTAAACTTACACAAATGGAACAAGAGCTACAAAGAGCCCGAGCTCAAGTGTGTTAAAATCGTAACCTGCTTCTATATATTATTCATTTATAGTTTCATCATATCGTGTTCCAATATTATTTTTTTATGTTCATGCTAGGGCGTATTCCTTGGTGGAGGAGGTCTTGTAGGAGGAGAGCAAGGACTTCCTGTTGGGGTTACCAGTATTAGCTCAGGTATTTAAATTTATAAATTCAAAATGAAATATTGCTACTTTTACTTATTCTATTTTCCAGAAAAAAAGTTGATTGTATACACTAATTAATTAATCTCTCATCATATATTCTTAATAAAACGCATGTATCTATATGGTACTGACTGATATATAGCAAAATAATGACCTTTTTTCCCGTTCTATGCTGAATTTCTAGATGCTGCATTTTTTGATATGGAGTATGCAAGATGGCTTGAGGAGAATCATCGCCGAATGTGTGAGCTTCGGGCAGCAGTACAAGAGCACATGCCAGAAAATGAGCTTAGGCTCTTCGTTGACAACTGCTTGGCACATTACGATGAGATGATGAATCTCAAAAGCGTGGTTGCCAAGACCGATGTATTCCATCTTGTTTCTGGCATGTGGAAGACTCCGGCCGAGCGATGCTTCATGTGGATGGGAGGTTCCCGGCCATCTGAGCTCATAAAGGTACGTACTAAAAAACCTACCCTTTTCAGTCCCAAGTGTATATTGGTCAGCTTTCTTCTCCCTGGGTGCTTAGACATTCTAAATCATATCCATCACATGTGACAAGATACTGACAAAAAACCGTGGCCGAAAGAGGTAAAGAACTTAAAATACTAATCCAATTCAAAGTTTTTAGATCAATGAATGGTTATTGATTACTAGATTTTGCACGCGGAATATAGGAAGTTATAATTAATGCATGGTGCACAACCTGTCGGTGGAAACGGCAAATAAGAAGATAGCATTAATTCTAAGAACACACAGAAATTATGAATATCAACGAGTGATGAAACAGATCGTGAAGGTTTCTACTAAAGGGTAGAGTTAGGTGTCAATCTAATAAAGCTCATGTTTGCTACTGCAACTTTTGGTTTCATTGACACCACATAAGAGAATGAGAAAGAATTGCACGGCTATCTACTCTCTCTTTGTTTTCCATTGATACATACTGTCTTGTTTTCACGTACATCCTTGGCTCTAGCCGCCTGTAGTGAGTTAATTATCAAAGCCTTGTATATTAAGTAACCATCTTATCTAAAAGTTTAAGCTGTTAGTTGAGATCTCATATTTTATATTATTTTTTAACATACCTCTCAAGTGAAAACTCTTTGGACTTGAAACTTACATATAGGTTCACACTATCTTGTACATAATTTTTATCAAATAGAATGAGGGTGGTGAGATTTGAACTTGTAACTGCTGCGTCAACCATGTTCTGATACAATGTTAAGTAATCATCTCACCTAACAACTTAAGGTATTAGATAAGATCCTGGAATATAAATTTATATTATTCCCTAACTTGGTGACATTAATTGCATTAGTAGTTAACCAAATTCCTGTTTATTGTATAGTAATGATGTGCTAATGATGCAGATAATAGTGGGTCAAATCGAGCCATTAACGGAGCAGCAAATCTTGGGAATATATGGTTTGCAACAATCGACACAAGAAAATGAGGATGCACTCTCTCAAGGGCTCGAAGCTCTCAATCAATCTCTTTCAGATACCATAGCCGCCGAGTCATTGAGCTGCCCTCCTAATATGGCTAACTACATGGGCCAGATGGCTGCAGCCATGAACAAGCTCTCCACTCTTGAAGGATTTGTTAGACAGGTATCTCTCTAGAAGCTGGCCTATATATATTTTACAGTGTCAGGTGCATGTCTGAGGGATATTTTGTTTAGCGAGTAGGGTTACGTTTGTTTGTGGGCCCTAATATAGTTGGTCAGGTAAGGAATCGGGTCCTGTTTGGGTCGGGAAACCTACCCCCAACATATGAACTGCTCCGTGCCTCGCCACATGAGGTTGGGTGGAACATGCATGATTTCTCTATATTGTAGTTATCATTAGGGATCCCAGCAGGATTAGGGTTGCATGATATTAGTTACCAGCTAGCTACTAGGCTGTACACGTGGCAACAAGACAAACCAGCAGTCCCCACAGATAAATATCAACTTCCAAGAGATCCGACGAGCCCATGTTTTACATGACGTCACGGTCGTAACCGTTTGACATGAAGACAACACAAGTCCATTCTTCATATATAACTCTCCTTTTTGACCGTTCAAAACCCAGCCCGGTGATCTGATAGCTTCGTGCTCGGCGGGTCTCTTGAGTTGACTCGGTAAATTTTCAATGAGATTTACCATTCCGTCGAGTCACTCATCAGCATGAACTCGATTTCTTCCCTCCTGGCTACAAATTCTCTTGGCATTTCCTATTGCATGGCAATAAATATCAGGCATCATGCAAGATATTTCCCCCCCTTCTAATCGATGCTCTGAATATGTAGGGTTAGGTGGGTCCAATGTTTGAATGCCTGGCCCATATTTTCTTTGAAAAATATTACCATGTGTAGGAAAATAATAATGAAACGAAATAGTAGAGCCCTAGAACACTTTGATAAATGATGGATTTAAAATCATGCACATTTAGATCAAGTGGTTGAGATTGATGCATACGTAATTTAATTTCCAGGTTAAACTCTCTCTTGTGACTTTGTTTTTGTCCACTATATATCAAGCTTCTGGAACTTTGTGACTGTAAGGTATAGGTACCAGCAACCTTCTTTACCAAGACTAGCTTATATTTTCTTTATAAACCCGTTTGAAAATCAAGACCCCTAAGCGTCACAAAGTCTTGAGTAGATGGCATGGATGTGTAAAAATTCTAGGAAAAGAATTATTTGTAATGTTGCCATTAATTAAGGTCAAGCTTAATCACTCCATGTTCTTTACATATTGTCGACATGCAAGACTTTTTCCCAGTTTAATATTTTTAAAAACTTTTTCTATCAGTTTTTTTATGAAAAAGTTTTATTTGATGTATACTATGTGTTTGAGATAAACCTACGGACATGTATATATACCTACAGGCAGATAATCTGAGGCACCAAGCCATTCACCGGCTGCTTCAATTACTCACAACCCGCCAGGCTGCCAGGTGTTTGCTTGCCATTGCCGAGTACTTCCATCGTCTTCGAGCTCTCAGCTCTCTCTGGATGGCTCGTCCCCGGCAGGAATGAAGAGTTGTAGAAACCCTAGACTTTTAGCACCACTTTTATATCTGTAAGGGCCACTCCCACTTAATTATTAAATTAGGTCTTCTATATTTCTTTTCCTTATTTTCTACAGAAAGATGTATAGATAGACAAAATATCAGATCAAAAATCTCAAGTGGTAGAACTCTCACTTTCTCACTTGATCATTTCTTCTTGAGAGATTCAGAGATGTAATGATTTGGCAGCCATCCTTGACTGGAAAAATAGATGATCATGATGGAGAATTAGAGAAGATGGAAAAGAAAATATTGCGGACTTGAATTAGAAAATGATTAGTAACGTCTGTGCTCATACTTTTTGTTTGTATTTGGAAGAGTAAAGAGACGAGCGTTTGGTTCTAGAGGGCAAGAAAGAAGTATTGAAAGTTGAACGACCATTGGGCCTAGGTGTCGCTGCCTTCAGGCCTTTTCAAAAGTGGGCCTGAGTTCATGAAACTAACAAACGAACTCTTACATTGTATTCTGGCAATTCTAACCATGAGTTAATTGGCCCTTCCTCACCGCTACTTGCTAAAGGAACAACAATTATTATTATAATAAAAATTAACAAAACAAATTAAAATTAATTTAAAGGTCTTAATGAAACTTATATTTGAAATACTCTGTAAATATTAAAAACAGAATTTGATATCTAAAAATATTACAAAAATAAATTAGAGATCAACTTCTCTCGTTTACAATTCCAAGGAAAATAATTTAATATTAAAATTAATTTTTCTAAAATACTCCTCTAGTCAATTTAATAAAAAATAATAATGATAGCAATATCAAAAAAAAAAAAATGAATTAAATTTTATCTCTTCGAAATTTAGAAATTCAACTTATTTATCAATTGAATTAAAATCAAACATTGTCATGTGTCTCCTCGGTCCCTACTTTTATTCCTTGGTCTCGTTTACACTTCCTTCCGGGCACAGTCCAAGGTCAACCCAATGTGCTGGCGATTGGGCATTGGCAGTCTTGAAAAAAGGTTTTTTTTCATGAAGAATGGGAAAACAATTGGAAGGGCCCTACCGGGTTCGAACCGGTGACCTCTTGATCTGCAGTCAAATGCTCTACCACTGAGCTAAGGACCCTTGGTGAGGACATGCTTTCTTATTGTATGTTATAAATTAAATTCAAACTCTAACTTGCGCACAAGATTAGTGGGATCTAGATTTCATGGAATTTAGTAATTTAAATACCTGAATTATATATATTGAGGTTTTACACTGTTTAGTATTTGTCTTAAAGATAATCAAATACTTAAGATTTAAATTTTCTATTTAATGTTTCTAGTTTTAAATCCTAAAACTTGTAATGTAAGATTCTTATGATTGTTTCAATGGTGCAGTGACGGAATGAATTCCCAAAAATAACGTTGACAATATTAACAGCTGAGAGAAATAGATTGCAAATTCTTAATAGGAGAGCATGAGCTTTACTGGGAGTGTTTAAAATTGTAGTGTAAATTGTTTTTTTAATATATTTTTATTTTAAAATATATTAAAATAATATTTGATATTATCATATCAAAGTATCTAAAACATTAATATATAAAAAATAAAAAAATAAAAACAACCTAGTTCAAAAAATGGTGAAGGTAACAAAGCCTCGAGTGAGCCGTAACACGGATTCGATACGGCGCGTGGCCAAGTACTCACGATCTCAGCTGTACCACAAACGATGTCTCTTTGCTGTCCAAGCTAAAAACGATTGATTAATGCGTGTCTCAGGGACAGAGTTGATATTACAAGACGAGAGGTTCATGGGAAAGAGAGTTGTATGTGTTAGGTGTTTATTTCTCAATGTAAAACATTCTGTGATATTGGTTTGTTTATTATATTCAAATTAAATTTTTTCATAATGTTCTATTACTTCAAAATGAAGGGGTATATGTTGTTGTCAATTGTGTGTTTCTCAGTCTTATCATGTGTATAATGCCTGAAAATTGCAGTATTAGTATTTTCAACGAACTGTGTTTACAGTTTGCCTTTATCTTATGTTTCTATGTCAATATGATCTTGTTTGGTCAATGAATCCACTTCTGGCTGTGTGTATTTCACAACCAACCAGTTTGTTGATTTTGTTTCGGCTGAAATATTTTGTATCAGTTAAAAAAACAAGATAAAACAACACAGTTTTTACTTCCCTGAAAATTTTGGCCAGTTTAGAAAATTTTGGCTAAATTTCAGTCGGAACTTTCAGGTTTCATTCTGCCCGTTCCGTTTCGGTCAAATAGTGTTTTTTTTTAAATAATGAATAATTTTATAATATTAATCATATCTTTTAATCTAACAGGTTGATTAAGAAGAAATTTTACGAGAAAACTCTTGACATATTTATATATATTATGTTAAAATTTCAGAGTAATCAAAGAATGTAATGAACTTGCGAGATTGATGATGACATTTTCATAATATTATATATGTTCATAATTTTGTTCAGAAAAATTATTTTATTGTGTTTTTTTAGATTAAATTGCACAATTCTAAATAATTTTATTTTTGGATTTGAACTGATTTTTTTTTAATTAATATATTTAATTGTATATACACACACACATAAATAGTACAACCCTGAAACAAAACGTCAAAACACTTAGAAACCAAAACATTCTGTTCGAATTAAAAAAAACGAATCACCATCTGAAATGGAATTGTCCACCTTGCAACCACCTGCAGGTCAAGAACATCTTCCCAGCTGAGAAGAAGAAAGATCAGAAAGCTGTGGATGCCACTGTGATGATTTTCCAGCAGCATTGTTTATTCCTTTCAGTCTATTAATGCTGCTTTAGGCCCAGTCCACACGTTTAATGTTTTTTCAGCTTTCTCCTTCAGGGTTTTATCAAATTTGTAATTGAATTTGGTGATTCTGTTTAAGTAATTAACACAGGATTGCTTTTTATGAAATAACAGTCTACATCTACAGCATGGTTATGGTATGTCTGCCCTACGCAATGGCGAAAATGAAAAATCAATGCAATGATTGTTAAATAAATCTAATCGATTTTATGTTTGTGTCCCCTGTTAAAACTTCAAACCGAAACTGCTTTGTTACATGATATTCTTGAAAGCAAAACACAGTTTAGGATTCTAGCAGGAAGATTAAAAACGAGAGATACCAGGAAAATCCCATAAACTTTTATTAAGAAACATTGTCAACAGACATAGCAGAAACTTGAAGACAGAACAAGAAACGACGTCCCCTTTCTCTTTGTTCAAAGCATGCTATCAGCTCGAGATGGCAATCTCCTGAAGAAATTGCTGGGAACTGATGGTTGCTTGCTTCGAAACCTTGGGTGTCGCAGCCAGAATAAGCCTGCAACCAGGGTAATTATTTTGAAGGGTGTTATGTAGAGCACGACGGCCGCAATAAGGCAGAAAATTATGTATAGGCTGGTGGCTCTTGGGTCTCTCCAGCTGAGCAGAGCTTGAAAACGTTCCCCCTGTGTTGCCATGTCTCCCACCACAGTCTGGATCCTTCCGGCAACACTTCGAAGTCTGTCGTACCTCATTTTCGCTACATCCTGCTGTTTTGATGTAGGAAATGTGTCAAACTCTTCATCCAGTTCATCTGGGTGAACCGCTTCTGCCCACGAGAGCTTGGTATCCATGTGAGGAGGGTGCCTTGGTCGGAACCGGTAATTCCATATTCCAATAAAAAACATATATAGGAAAACAGTTGGTAAAATCAGTTCTGGGTAGCAGATCAATATGAAAAATAAAACGTGAACTAGGACTGTTGTCACCGGATTCTTCCATTTACAGACTTCACCGAGCCACTTGCTCATTGAGATCACCCCGGAAAACAGGGAGACAATTCGGAAGAAGTTAGCTTTGCTTCTTCTCATGCTCCACATGTGAGAATCCACATCCAGCATATACTCGACTGTCTCTTTCCTTAGCGATGGCTCAGCTCTGCCAAGCCTTACTGCTACAATATTCATGGCCTGATATCTCAAACTGTCTAGCTGATTTACAGTAAAAGGATGCAAATAATGCATTTTTGGCAACAAGGGTTGTCCATAGAGGTAAATCATATTTGCTAACGATAGGCAAGTGAATCGAACTGCTAACTGGAGTTCTCCCATCTTTTTCAGCCCAGATGGTTGCAGGACTAGAAGTGGATAGGAGTGTGTGTATATTCTATCTGTTTCCAAGTTAGACAGTCGGATTCTTACCTTTCCGATTCTCGTGTCATTCCGTGCTCCGCCGCCAGTCACCGGTTTTTCACCTCCTCCCAAGTGGCAGTTGTCAAAAACTCCCAAGGTGATCACCGTGCAAGGATCATACACCTCCCATGTATACTGCTCATTCCACTTAGGATTGAAGTTTTCAATGATAGTTCTGGTCCTCACCCACTTCAGCCCATACTTGGCTACACAATAAGCATCCGTAGCTCCTCTGCCATCCTTCGTTTTCATTGGAAGAAGCCCTTGCGCACTCAGGATGCCGACTTCCAGGATTCCAATAGGCTGCTTCCAGAGCTGCCTAGCTGTTGGCCGTTGGTCACTTATGTACATTGTTGATTCATCAAGTACATGGTAAGCACCCTCAAGGCAAACCCTGAGATGAATCCTGGTTGAAAATTTGAGCTCGTGCCTCTTGTCTCCCTCTAGAGCACCAAACCCAAATTTTTCAAGGTTGAACCACTTAGAGTGAACTGGCCGGTGATCCAAGCGCCTCTCGAAGATATGGAGCGGCAGAATCGCTCTCCCCATGACTTCATCTTTCGCAGGGCTTGCTTTGTTTTCGACAGTAAGTAGCAACTGCTCCTCAAATGGCTCTGCTGCGACAAAGATCAGATCTTCATTCCACATAGGGTTTGTTGTTCTGGTTGGGCATAGCTTGGTTTTGAGTATCTGGTTTCCAACTTGAGCTTTCACGAAAACCTGTGGTAGTTGACTTCTGTCAAGCGATTCTACATCCTGAGCTTCAACCACATTAACTCTGAGATACCACAGTTTTGGCGAAACATAAACCTTTGACCGGATATTGAAAACACCCTCCCCATGAACCGAAGTAGCATCCGAGTGCCAGGACTCTGGAAAAGCTTCATCAGCCTGTGTACCCATCCAAACTGCTAGCATCACCTCTCCTCTCACCTTTCTATCTCCACTGCGATCCTCCAATCTATACCATTGAGGTGCCAGAGGGCTGTCGGGTGGAACCCTTGTGGGCACTTCATGCATGTCAAAAACCACCTTTCCTACGTAATCATCTCTCAACACCATATCTCTATCTCTGAGGAATACTTCAACCACTGAAGACTGGATTTTCTCCTTTGAGAATGCAAAAACCTGGTTCCATTCAGGGTTGGTTTTCTTCTCAAAATGCTGTGTTTTTCCTTTATAATTCCCAACTTTGACTTCTATGTAGGGGTCGCAGCTTCCAGTCATTGGGTTTGTGGGAAGATCTTTGGCTTTCACAACTCGGACATACAGATAAAACATCTGCTCAACTAGATCATACGTGCTTGTTGCTCTTTCACTGCTAATCCACCCGCCTCCACCGCGTGGCCCTCCATGAGGCCAACGTTCCCCAAGCTGAGGCTTTGTGTCCTTCAATTTGAAATCGTCTTTGCGGTCAGGAGCAGCTATTGGATTCATTGATGCAAAATCAAGGGCACCCTTTCCCAATGTTTTTTCCCAAGAAACTCCTTTTGGCGTATTGATGCACTGGACTGTCTCCTATTAACTTAGTCTGTAAGACTTACGGAAGTTGAAATATCTTAGGTGCTCGTGTACTTTCAGTACCTGAAATGGAAACGGAAAAATCAATATTGATTCGAATAACAGATGAAGCATATATGGAGAATTGTGAATCTCTCACCTTCCCAAGCAAAAAGAGTTATTCCAGTCAGAATTTCTCATCTTCATCTCCTTCAGCTGACTCGTATCACGGCCAAGAACTCTTATCTTCCCAGGAAAGATGCGATCAGCAAATGAACTGCTCTCCGAGTGTTATGGTTATTGACTCATTTGGAATCTTTGAGTGCGACGAGGAGGCACCGGTTGCAAGGAGGTTCAAGTGCAGTTTCAGTTTAGGTTTCAGAAGCTAAAAAAAGCTTATATGATCCTTCTCTTGCCGAGGCTTGACTTCAGAGCATCTACGAATTAATCCCGCCACCAGCTTAGCATTACCTTTCTGGCTTGCTTTGAGCAGCAAAAGAATCTTGATTTTGGAGGGAAAGGTAAAGAGAAAGAATTGTTAATAACAGCTGCAATGCAACAAGCTGTACTATGTGAAGTGTAACGGGGAAGGCTTGTGTGTTGCTTATAAGAGCATCTCCCGGGCGAGAGGTGAAGGAAAGCTAAAAAGGAATTGCTGTTACTTTAGCTCTTTTTTTCTCTTTTTAGAAACTCTAACAGGATTGCTAAATCAACCGGTAAAATAGCTTTTTTTCCTTCACTGAAATGCATTTCTACACATTCTATCAGAAAAAGGTAAAAATAACCATTAAACAATGTCTATTTCATCTACACTTGCCCCCTTCTTTCTCTAAAATCAGAAGGTGATGCAAGAAAAGATATTAATTTATAAATGGATTGTTAAGAGAACATTCGATTATTCAAAATACCATAGTAACCACTTCGCCTTTTCATTTAGCATTTGTCATTGTAGATTCTATAAACATAAATGCATGGTGGGAATGGTCCAGGATGAGTCTAAGATTAGAAAAAGGTGATTGCCACCCCACTTGAAATGACAAAGATAATCTTTTTAGATTTTAAAACAAGATTCCTCAGGCTTTATTAGCTTTATAGAATTAAACCATCCACATTACCCTTCAGTCTCCAGTCCAGAGACCTTTATCTTTCAAGGCATGGCAGTCCTGGTTACTTTATGTTGTGAGCCGCATCACGTCGTGACGACAGCCACTCCCTTCCTTCTGGTTTCTGCAGCAAAGCAAATGCATAAACAAACCGTTTGGGAAATTTCGCAGAGTTAAAAATAATCTGGTGAGATTAAAGAAAGAAAAAGCAGCACAGAAAGCTTAAGGGTGCATCACCTTGCACAGAAAGATGCTTTGTCCAATATTCTGTAAATCTTTATTCTTCTTTAATTTAATTTCTCGCTGTCAGTATGACTTTCTTCATGTAAAGTGAAATGCTGTTTTCTCTTACTTGTTCATAAACTGGATCCCTTTATACAAGTCAAAAGGTCATTAGTGGCCACAACACCGGTGATCTGGTAAAAATTCTTAGGGTTTGACAGACAAGGCTCTCCCTCTTTGTTGGATTCTATTTTGCAAACTATTTTGGACCAAGAACAAACATCCCATCTACAGATGGAGCATCTTTTGCTTTAGACAACTCTAAATAATGGTGACTCCACGAGGGAATATTTTGTATTGATGTGCATTGAGAGCAGAATGGGACACTGGGTGCCTTTCCGAGGAGAAAAGTATAGGCTGTAGTCTTATTTTTAATTAGATTCTTCTAATCAGAAAATCAAGATTGCTTGATCACTACTATTTGGATAATGTGATTCATCAATATGATAATTACTTTGCTAACACTGATGCCAAGTACCATACTTTAGAAACAAATTACTGATTAATCTACTCGTTAAATGCAACGACTTCCCTATTTCAGACATGTTTCAAATTTCTCCTGTGCTGGTTGAATTCTTCCCACGATGCGCCTAAATAGTATTATTAATATTTTCAAAGAGATTTTAGAAATTACGCAGAAGAAATGGTTCGATCATAGGGTTTATTTTGAAAGTCTAAAATAAGCTACAACTTTTGAAGCATTTCAGACAGGGAAAACATGAAGGGAAAAAAACATCCAGTTAATGACTCAAAATTTCTTAAATATAAATCAATTAGCCTATAACGTATCAGCCAGGGCTCGTAATGGGTCCACCAGATGCTTGAGTTAGTCTACCGTTTAAGGAGCCGTTCTTTTGAACGAGGTTGGGTCTCCGAGGTAAGACAGAAAAACGAAGTTGACAACCTAGTTTTTTTTTTTTCTTTCCCGAGAGCATTCACATTTATACTCTTTAATTGCTAGCTAGGTTTTAGTTAAAATAAATAAAAGATTATTTTCTTAAAAATTATTATCACATTCTTATTCTTATTCTTTAAAATAATGCATGCATGAGCTCTAGTGTTGGAGACGAACAGCCTTTCTCGGCTGCTATGTATATATATTCACTATCAAGAGTAATAATTTGATGAATTGAAGAAAGCTCACTGTATATAACAAGCACTACTCATAAAGCTAGAGTAAATTAAGAGTCGTTTAGAGTTCATGGATGTGCTATCAGAAAAGAAACCATATTTACTAGCTAGTAAGGCTACGAAGCCATAACAGAGAGCATGCTTATCAAAACGCGAGAAAAATATTATTAGTTGTCATCCTCGAAGCAAACTCTTCCTAAAGCAGGGCACTTTCTTTCTTTCTTTTTCCAATTCAAAGCAGAGAGCTTACACTGTTGGTGAGTGAGGAGAGGGTAGGTAAAGGTAAGGGATGCTGGAAGGGAGACAGTAAAAGTGAAATACAGACATGGTAGAAGGGAGACAGTAAAAGTGAAATATAGCCGTTTTCTTTATTTGCACTAGTCACTTACCCGTGTCTCGTCGTCGCGGCTAAAATTATATTTTTTCAACGCAAAAAAAATATAAAGAGTGTAAAATTTGGATAAAATAATAAAATATATGAATTTTAAATTGATATAAATTTATTTGTTTAATGAAATCACCAGCATAAAATTATCATCGTAATTAAAAAAACAAGAAGATTCGGATATCTAAATCATCAAATTCACTGTTTTAGGATTAATTCATTTTATAATATAATTTAAGTTAAACACAATAATAATATAAATTATGGAAACACCTACGATAACTAAACAACAACAAAAATCATGGATTTCCTACCTATAAAAATAAGAAACATCATTGAAAATCCATTGCTACGTTACCATTATTATCATGACTATAACAACTAAAATTATTATCACCATCACTGCCCAAACAATTAGAATCATTAAATTGTCCCTAAGAATAAATTTTTTTTTACAAAAAAAGCAAACAAGAAAACAATAAAAAAATTCACTAAAATTATCATTATTATTGTGCAAACAATGAAACCATAAAATTATTTCAAAAAAAATAAAATAAAATTTTAACGAAAGATCAAACAAAAACAACAAAGACTAAAATAAATATTATGAGCATAAAAAAATCATCTCATTCGAAGAATAGATAAAAATAATAGAAAACACCAAAAAAAAAGAACAAAGAGAAAAGGGAGAAGTATTAATTTTAAAATGATCACCAACATAAATTTAAATTTTAGACCTGAACCAAAGAAAATTAAAAACAGAAACTAAAATCATGAATGCATAAATACTGACAAAAAATAAATACTATCAAAGAAGGACTGCAAAAACCAAATGATTTAATACTAAAAAAAAATTAAAATAATAAGGGCTGAAATGAAAAACAAAATATATAGTTAATTCCAATTGAATGATAAAACTCCAACAAATCAAAACCTTGGGATAAAAAAAATAAAGGGATTTTTTTTAAAATGTAGTGTGATTTTAATTTTTATTAAAAGAATAAGGACCAAAATGAAAAGTAACATATATGACTAATTTCAATTGGAGGACAAAATTGTAACAATTTAAAACATGCAGATCAAAACAATTAAAGAAACCAAAAACAAACCAAAAATCAAAAGAATAAGGACTGAAATGAAAAATAACATACATGATCAATTTCAATTGAATTACACAATTCAAAACAATTAAAATTTCCATAGAAAAAATAAGGAAGAAAAATGAAATCAAAAGATTAGGGATTGAAATAAAACAACCAAAAACATAAAGGACCGATATGTATTTTACCTATGCAGGAGAGAGAAAAGGGAGGAAAGAGAAAAATTATCCACTAGCAATTCCCCGACCACCGTCCAACGACATGCGCCACATCGGGATGAAGAGAACATGGTGGAGCACCCGATGGCACGACGAACACACATTTTCAACCACCAATCGACATCGAAAGCATCGCCGGAAAGGCCCGTTCACGTGAAAACTGACGGCACATCTGGATGATGCACCTGTAGTAACTTCAAAATAAATAATAATAAATACAGAATTACCTAAAAACCCCTTGACCCAATGATAAACACAAAAAAACTGAACGTGAAAGTACCACCATACCCCTAGCTCTAGGCCTTCATTTTTGTCGTTTATGAGGGTATTTAAGTTCACTCTGCACAAAACTGTGAAAAACCTAAAATACCCTCGACTCCAACCTTGCGTCCCACCCGAGGGTAAATAAGATATTATATTGCTCAATTTATGGTTAAAAAACCTAAAATACCCCTGGTTCTGAGTATTAAATTTTTGCGGTCTTAGTTGTAAAATGATAATTTTACTGTTGAAATCCACAATAAACATATACAGTGAAACATCAACGCATTTTATATATATGAATAATATAAATTAGGAAAAAGTAAGATTATGAATCCACTCCTTTGTTTCTTTGAAGGATGGAAACTAAATGTGTTATTCATATTTATTAATATGCACTCTATTTTTATTTTTTTTGTACACGATGTATAATATTAGGGTTTCTCCAGTTCCAAGATTTTATAACTCTAAAAAAACTAAGGATCTTAGTCTTGCTTGATTGTAGAGAAAATTAAAGTGAAATTTTTTTAATTGTATTGTTAAAGATCTATAATTCATAAATCTTGATTTTCCTTCAAATAACATATATAGCTTGCTTAAACTAATCCTTTATAATAACAAAAAACAATAAATGTCTCCTCAATTAAACTAACCCTTTATATATATTGTTTTTTAAAAAGCTTTCTTTGTTATTTTTTTGGAGTCAGGATTTCAATGTTTTTTTATAACCAAGGCCAAATTTAGACTAACTTAATTCATACAAGGGATAATGAACTTTTAAAAAAAAATTATAACATAGAGGATACCAAAAACGAGTTTTGATGGATATAAGAGTTTGAGACATTTAAAATAAAGATGTTTTGATAATGAGAAAATAATTCCAAAGAATTATAAAGGAAATGAAGAATAAAGTTAAGAAAAAATAACACGAAAAGGTGTTAGTGTAAACCCCGGTAAAAAATAAATTATGTTATCATAAAACCAAAATAAATTTGTAAAAAAATAAATGATAAAAAAAGATAAATATATTTTGAGCCAAAAAATGGTCCTGATGATTTAGTGAAAAAAGTATTACGATCCATGCGATGATGGAACAAGAAATTCAGATTTTTTGTGTAAAATCACTTACTAACTAGTTTTGCACTAGTAAGCATAATTTTTTATTGAATCTTTAGATTAGACTGAAATCTTACTAGGAGTCTCTATAAATATCATTTTACCTCAGGTCAAGATTTCATGACAATCAAAGTTTGGTAAGCCATTGCGAGGATGTCAGCAGATCAAAATGATATAAGAAAATAAAACATGGGCTCATTAGGGGCAAAATGGTCTTTTGGCTAAAACCCAACCTGTTTGTTCCTATTCTTGGAATGAAGGCTGCTTGGAAATTAAAAGAGAAAAGAGAAGAGAGAAAAGTTAAGTTTAACACCAAAATATTCTAGAGAGAAAACATGAATTATTTAGAGTAAATGAGAGAATGAGTGATTAACATCATCCAACACAAGATTGAAAAAGAAAAATCATGTGGGAAAGAAGAAATTTAGAGAAAAACATTCGTCCAAAGTTGAAGAAAAAAGAAGGATGGGGATTTTTCTACTAGTTAGTATTCGAAGCTCATTAATTTGTAAGGTAAGAGACTATAAACTCAATTGCACAAATTAAAGAAAGATTTATGAGTTCTATGCATGAATTCTTAGATTTTGAGTTAGGGTTCTTGAATACAAATTAGGAGAAATGTAAATTTATGTTAAATTGTTGTAAATGAGATTATATATGATCAAAATAGCTTGAATTGATGAACAATTAAAGAACAAAATTGGGTGTTCTTCCATTGGATTAGGGCCGACTATTTTGGGAAAATCAAAGATATTAAGAATTAAAGTTAATGTTTGTTCACTTATATGTATTTAGTGTCTTGATATGATAATGATGATTTGAAATGGATTTAATTAATCTTATTTAGCATAATTGAATCTTAATATATATTTTGAAATGGGAAGTTTATGATGTATTTATTTGATAATTGGTTTTTGGTCGTGATTGTGAAATTATGTGATTTATATATGTTTAACATTTAAAGTGAAGAAATTGTACGTGGAATAGATTACATCAACTTATGAGATTCGTCAGATTATTAGGATACCTAAAAAGGAGTTATGAATATAAAAAAACTAAAATCAAATAAATAATAATGGATGATGACTCATGTGGGTGGGAAAATATTAATGTGAATGATTGTATATGTACTAAGAGTGAGTATGATGATTTTACCCTTTATGTGTTAAATGGATGAATAAATGTGATATACAAGTTTTTTAGTTTTAATTGTGATTTAATGATGCTAAAATGATCTTTGACAATGTTGTTTTTGAATGAAATAAGTTATAGGATGAAAATGGTTTTTGAAGGGTGAAAACACTTGTTTAGTTGAAACTTTTGGTTTAAAATAAGGAGAAATTTGTATAAATATGTTGTTTTAAATGATGAAAAATAATCATGAAAAAACTCTTTGATGTATAGAAAAAGATCATATATCTGTCTTTGGTCAGATCAAAATTTACTAAGTGTGAAATTGGCTTAAACTTATATATTGTATATGTATGTTGTGAATAAGTTATACTTAAACTTGAAATCAGGAAAAAAACATTAATAGAATTTTAGTATACTTAACTTAAATGTATGTTTATGATAAGATTCATCAAAATAGATTAATGGATAAAAGTTGGCATGACTTCGTTGTTAATGTTTTAAGGTATACATGCACTAATGAGATGTTATCATGGTGATAGTTAAATGTATTGTGAGGAAAAATTATGTTAATGCAAGGCTTATGAACTTAAACATGTATGAATTAACATATATATCATATTTATAGTTTGAAATAGTATGAATAATAAGCCTAAAATTTGATTTCATGGATGTGATGAAAGAATGGAAATGATTGTTAAAGTAAATGAATAAAAAGAGGGGAAATATTATTATTCTACGTGAAAGTAGGTTAACGATTCATGTTAAATGATGATATAACATTTATAATAAATGTTAGAATGAATAAAGAGGTGACTAATGTGTAAAAGTATTCTCATGACATAAATTGACTTAGAACTCTGAGATTTAAAAGGTTGTTGTGTATGAATGAGAACATGTTGTAATGATAGTTAAAAAAAGTTTGGGATAATTGAATAGACATAAGAAATATGATCGAGAGCATGAACGAGCTATGTTTTTTTTTTATTGAATTGTGAAATTAACGTGGTTTAAAGGTTATAGATTGTATTGAATGGAAAACAAAGATGTGATTTTTTAATAGGATGACTGTGTCGATAATGAATTGATATCATGTTGTTACAAAAAAGGATGTGGGAGCAGGATCATAGACTAAAGGATTAAAAACTTAAAAATATAAGGTAGGTGTTCTGCACCTAGATTAGGCTTGCAAAACTGCAAATACTTTAAATATGTGTGCATGTACCAATGAATTGTATTATATGTACCAATGAAATGATTAACTTCAATAACTAACTTGTTTGGGGTTAATGTCAATAGTAGGTTGATGACCAAAATATTTAAATTGATTAGATGACCTATTTGGTTCTAGTGGCATCAACAAGGTTGATGAATGAGATGTTTATTTTGACTAGATGACTTGTTAGGGCTAGTGGCATCAACAAGATTAATGACTAGGATATTTAAGCTAACTAGTTGACTATAAAGGGTTAGTGACATCAATATAATTGATAGTTAAAATGCTAAATTGACTAACTATTATATATAGAATTAGAAGCACTTGAGTATGAGTCTATCATATGTTTTAGTCAGTATTCATAACAAAAAAATAATAGCACTAACATAATTGACAAAAGGTGGTAGAGACTCCATCACAAAAAAAGATCAGCTTCAAAATTTAGAAAATACAAAAAAAAATCTGACCTAGGAAAACAATTAAACAACAATGTAGCTTACTTTTAGATAGAGTGCAGTGGGGACAATGTGTCCTTCCCTTGCACAACAAGTCCTCTTATTCAGACTTTTGCAGACCATTAAGTTTATTAGTAATCTTAATACTAGGTGGAGACTCCTAAAAATTATAATAATAATTTTATTGTTATAAAAACCATTTTTCCACGCACCTCCCCCCGTCTCTGGGGATGGTCGTGAGCAAAGCAAAAAAACCGCTGTCGTGACAGTGGACAAAATCCTTTAATTCATCACTATAAAAGCTCTTATTAGTGGAGTATATGGGAAATATTATAAACACTTTGTGACAGAAACCTTCTCAGAGTCAAACAAACCATGATTTTTATTTTTTTTAGTGGAAGAAGTCACGAACGACCACTAGAAGAAATCATTCATATTTTCACCAAACAGAGTCTTTCCAATGTTATTAGTCTCTCATTATTGCATAAAAAATAAACATCAAAGAACATAATCATGATCACCTCACATCTCTCAAGCTCATGAATAAATTTCTAACCATTATACAGACTAAGATACTAATTGTTATCCAAGAAAAAAAGTGTGGAATATCCTAGTATAAAAATAGAGTGAACAAAAGAAACCTTAACAAGTTTTTCCTTTTTCATTGTGACCATGAGCATGACATCGAGGAATGTCACACTTTGAAAAAAAGATAGAAATGTTGATTGCAAGAGTTTAAATTCACTGGTTTATAAGAAAGAGAAAATTAACTTAGAACTAGAGAAAATGTCTCTGCAGTTGATGCGCTGTTTGAGATAAAATAATCTCCAGATTATACTATACATTGTATCTCTATCTTTTAGTTTGAATAATAAATATAGTTTTTCTCCATATTTTCACTATACAAATCTTCATGTCTCAAAACATGTCTTATGATCCTTATGACCACAATCTCTAGGTTTTCATCATGACCATACCTCTCTAAAATGATCATGAATTCATCTTTAAGTCTCATCGATCACTTGTGTCCAAAAAGATTTTATATCCTTCTCCAAAAAAATATTGACAAAAACCTCTCATGAGTTCACAAAAAATAGAAAACACTTAAAAACATGGCCATAAAGGTTACACTAAGTTTTTCTTTCTCTTAGCTAATTAAAGTCTTTCAAACATGTATATGCTTATGAGATGGATGGAAATGATGGGGTATAATTTTTATGCAAACTAACAGCAACAACAACACCAATAAATATTTGGATTGTTTGGGCATTGACTTAAATGACCCCAGTCGTCTAGGCATTATCACCGGTGTCCGAAGTGACAAAATACTAGCGCTCAAAGCAGCGAGGTTGCCTAGGCCTAGCTTAATGACCAATTCGATTTTCTCTCTCTATGATTTTTCTTGTCTCTATATTTTTTCCTCATATTTATAAATATATTTTTGATAATGTATAATTTTAATGTGTAACATATCTTAATTTTTCTATCCTGCACGCATAAACTTTTGAAAGACACACATTGTTTTCTATCACCTAACTATGTTTTTAATATGCTTATCAGCCCACATGAATCCCAATGAAAATAAATATATACTCTGTCACAAAGACGTGGCACACCAACTTCTTCTTCAATTATGTGTGAGGAACGCATAGCACAACATGATATTAATCGATGAGCCCTCTTTATTCGTTAATGACATAATTTTATTTTTATGAAGAAAAATCCAAGCTAGGTGTATGATTCTCATAAGTACACCATGACCACCTTTGAAGAAACTCTCCACAATAGTCATAAACTCTACACCCATACAAACTCTCTATAGCCCCGTAAATCTAGTTGCACCCATATATGCACATTGCATACTTTTCTTTTTCTTTTCTATACACTACCTTCTCCTCTGCATACATTAAATCCCCAGTTAACTTAAACATTAAATAAATCTTTATTTCATGAGGAACTTACTTTTTAGCAGTTTT
This sequence comes from Salix brachista, assembly GCA_009078335.1. Classification (NCBI taxonomy): domain Eukaryota; kingdom Viridiplantae; phylum Streptophyta; class Magnoliopsida; order Malpighiales; family Salicaceae; genus Salix; species Salix brachista. The sequence goes on from CM018587.1 coordinate 5,340,567, forward strand.
TAGAGACAAACTCATATCAATTCTGTGTAAATCAAAGTTGTCAATACCGTTCCGGTCGCCGTTCCGGTTTTTCGATTGGAACGGAACGTTCCGATTTCGGAGCGTTCCGGCGTGCCGTTCGGTGTCGTACTGTTCATATATAATTAATTATATATATATATGAAAAAAATAAAATATTAATTTAACAAGCATAATTAAAGTTTGAATTCTTTTTTATTTAAAATATTTTGGTGTTTTTAAATTATTTTGATGTATAGATGTCAAAATAATTTTTAAAAAATAAAAAAAAATAGATTTTGAACCCGGAACGGCACGCCCGGAACGGAACCGGGGCGTTCCGGCCGGAATTTGGCCGGAATTTCCGGATCGGACCGGAATTAAAACCGAGATGAAAACGACGCCGTTTTGTCCCGGTTTGTTGAACGGAACGGAACGTTCCGGCCGTTTCGGCCGGAACGGAACGGAATTAACAACTATGGTGTAAATGATTGTTTTACTTCATCAACTACTAATTTGTTCATTCAAATAGTAATGAATTATTGCATGAACATGCACATATAATTCGGCTTTCAAAAAATCAATACATTAAATTATGGCAAGCATTATGCAATAATTGGTTGCTACTAGTTTGTATTCATATATAAACTAAATCTAATCAAGCAACTTATTCAAAACAAACTCAAAACTTTTTGGTTAAGATCAAATGGTATTCTATCCATGGTTTAATAGATAAAAAATAAATATGAATATTGCACAAATATATTTATAATTTTATGTGAATATGTTTTTTCCCCGTAAAAATAGCACTAGTGTGATATTTAGAGCCAAGTCAAATGTCATCTCCCCCCTACTTAAATTCCTATCAAATAATTCCAGCCCCTTTGTTCCCAGAAATCCCCCGCAAATCCCCTGTCCACAGCCTTTTAAAGGCTGTGTGAGGGGTAAAGTAACTGGATTAGTAGAGCAATTTGCTCCACTAACCACATAAAATGAGTGCTCCACTAAAAATGGAGCACATGAATGTGTTTAGTGCTCTTGTCATGTGGAGCACCCCACACACACACACACACACACACACACACACATATATATATATATATATATATATATATATATATTATCAAATATTAAATATTGTTTTGGGTATGATATTTTATGTATTATCAACAGAGGCACCGAAGTTTCCATTACCAAAGTATCTGTATAGATTTGGTGTTCCAAGGAACTCCGTTGATTTAAAATGATAGGAATGGAGGGCTATTTCCATAGTGTAGCTCATGGTACTTTTAACCTTCAACTTAATAAAAATTAAAAAAAAAACTTAACGTTCATAATATCCTAACATTTTGATTCTGCACAATATTATCGTCCAAATTTGTTCAGCAAGTATTATTTAGAAAGGCAATAAAAAAAGAAAGAGTTGATTTTGAGGATGACAATTAAAAAAAAACAACTATTTTGGTAACAAAAATCAAAATCAAAATTCATGCGTAAAGTAACATTGCCAAAACTATGATTTCTTTCAGGTTTTATCAAGAATTGTTTCTAATTTCTCAGGCTAAATAGGAAATGCCCCCCTCAACTTAAAAAAATAATCCTTATGACCTAAAAAAATATATGATTTTTCACTTTAAACAATACGATTTCTTGAATATACCTCTATATTAGAATTCAATTAAGAAATTGAAGAAAAAAATCATAGAAATTCTACCAACTTAAGAAATTATGCTACTAGTAGATAGGAGGGGATGAATTGAGATGATTTTTTTGGGTTTCTTCAATTTTTCAATAGAGCCCTGATAAAGGGGTACTTTGAAAAAATCATGATGTTCAGAATCATCTAAACCATTCCCTGAGTAATGCCTATAAAACAAGGATTCAGGTTAAATACAACGTAAAAATAAAAACTCCGGTAACCTGAACGGTCCCCAATAAAAACTCCGGTGACAAGGCTACGTATGGCTAATAAACACAAAAAAAGAGAGCGCATTTTACGAAACCAATAAATGTACCGTTACATGCCAATCGCAACCTTTATCGCAGTTTGATAATGTGGCCGTTTGGCATCGTGGTGCAATCAACGATTGCCAAACTGCGTTTTCATTTAAGTGTTTGATTCGGGTGTAACTGTGATGGTTTCCATGGGACCCTCATAACTTATTGCTCCGGAACGCCGTTTGCACAAAAGCATGTATTACATGCTTTTTTTTGTGGCGATTCCAGCTGAATAAAACACCGATACATATATATATATCTCACAGGCCACCATTTCTCTTGCGATTTCAAGCAGCTGCCCTTTTGACAAATCCTTTAAAAAAAAAAATCGATCTGTGACTGGTATTTTGCATGTAAAAATCGATCTGTGCATGGCTCTCTCTCTCTCTCTCTCTCTCTGCCCAAAACAGAACAGCCATGGAAGCCGAGAGCTTTCATCGTTGACTCCGGCCACAATTTACGATGAAACCACCACAGGAAGAACCACCTCGGCCTCCTCTACCCGTCGGTATCGTCCATTGAAGCTATCTTGGTGGTCGGTCGGAAGCTACTGTGCACGTGAAATAATTCACGTGCACAGGTGCGCTGCACTGTCACGCGAATAAGACGTGCACAGTGCAGCGCACCGTTTCACTTCTCTTCTTCTGCGTGTTAGCTGGGGTTGGGCTGCTCTCGGCCCAGCCCAAGTCCAGCTAAGTTGGGCCGGCCCATTTAGCTGGGTGAGGCCTAGTCCGAATTTTAAAAAATATATATTTTAAAAATAACAAAAAAAATATATTTTTCTAATGAAAAAAAATGACGCGTGACTTCGTTGCACTCCACAACCCTGTTATTTTTTGATTGATGGGAGAATAAAAAATAATATTTGTTTTTTCATGAATTATTAATTACATTATATTATTATAATTATTAAATTTACAATATTTAAAAAAATTATATATATATACCCTTTAAAGTAATTTCACAAGTTAAAAGCAATATGAAAAGCTTGGTAACCAAATACCAAAAACTGCTTTTTTTTCAACCCCCAACTCAACCACAGTTTTAACCAAACACTTCACTGCTTATTTTGAACCACAGTAAAAGCGCTTTTTTTTAAACTGTTTTTTTTAAACTTCAATCGCAAAAGCAAAAGTAATGCCAAACATATCCAATATCATTTTCATCGAGATTACTTGGTGGAGCTGTTTAGGTGGAGGTGTTTTGAAGTGCATGAATCTATAGAATCTTCTTCATCAGAAGTCAATCTTTCCACATCATCTAGAAACTGAGCATGGTCCCTGTCCTTCATAGTTGACCGGTCAAGCTAAGTTTTGTTTTATGTAGCTTGAAACCCGAGATTGAATCTGTCATCAAGAGGTAATTATTCGGCAGGACGAGAGGGAAAAGGATAAGTCAATGTTGGATGGTATCCAAAATAAACATAATTATTAGCTAAGAATTACAAACTGAATACTCTTTTCAATAAATTGCTGACTAACGTGGTCTACAATTTAGTCAGCTATGATTTAATATAAATAATTAACAGGACAAACACGAACAACTCGCTCTAATGTGAGCATAAACCGGCAGGAAAGCCAGTGGGGGAGAGATACAAGAACATGTGAGCATTGTGTCTCACCTTAAATCTAGCTTAGGCTAGTCAAATATTTTGGCAGAGGTTTAGGTGGACTTTTTAAACATATTTTATATAATCGAATGTTAAATACATATAGCAACGAAAATTTAAATTATAAATATCTCTGGCCATTGTTGCTCAAGTACCGAAAAAATAAATTCTTAATTGCAGCAACAACAAAGCTTTTCCAAAGCAGCAAATACAATACAACTTTAAAATAATAAAAGTTTTACGAGAGAAACTTTCTGATCTATGTCTACCAGTAGTCGTAGATAGAGTACACAAGCTATTATTTATAGGTAGATTAGGGACCCCACTCATTAATTTATTTTCCAATTTTCTCCTTCCATCAAGGAGATAATTAACCATGATCAATTAATTGATCCCCATGATCAATCAATTGATCCCCATGATCAATCAATTGATCCCCATGACCTATCTCCATGGTCATGGGTTTGCATGATCAAGAACATGAGTGTGTCATGAGGGGCACAAAAGGTAATTTCCAACATTCTTCAATTTGGCCTTTATGACACATAAACTCCTTATTATGTTATGTTCTCTTAACATGATCATGGAATCCTCCCACTCACATAAGGAATACTACACATGAATCATGGCGATAGGACCATTATTTAATAAGTCGTCCCTTCCATGTATTACATATAAAATATCCCTTAAATAAGTACTAATGGGCATTCAAAACTTTATGAATAAACTTTCTATAAGTTATTCAGGTCAAAACTTCATTTTTATCCTCATGGATAAAGTAATAAATATGCACAAACTTTATTACAATAACTTGACGTATATATACAAAATTAAGACTAAGTACAAAATGAATCAATCAATCCCATATGCTCCACATGACTTTTAAATAACTTTACCGGTAAACCTTTAGTCATGAGATCCGCAATCATCAATTCAGTACTTATATGCTCAATAAACACTTCATGCCTTTTGATATTATCTCACACACAAAGGTACTTAATGTCGATATGTTTACTTCTGCTTCCAATTTTATTATTCTTTGAGAAGAATATGGCAGCACGATTATTGTAGAAGATCTTGATTGGTCTCTCTATAGAATCGACAATTTTTAGACCACCAACAAAAATTTCCAACCAAAGTGCCTGTGTAGTAGCTTCATAGCACGCAATAAATTATGCCTCCATTGTAGATGTAACAACTATAGTCTGCTTGCTGCTTCTCCAGGATATAGCCCATCTAGCAGGAAGAAAGATATATCCTGAAGTAGACTTTCTGCTATCTACACATCCCGCAAAGTCAGAATCCGAATATCCAACCACCTCCAAATGGTCAGTGTGTCTGTATGTCAAACTGTAATGTTTGGTTCCTTGCAAATATCGCATAACTTTCTTTGCAGCTTTCCAATGTTCCAATCCTGGATTGCTTTGATATCGACCCAACTTTCCAACTGCCAATGCTATGTCAGGTCTAGTGCAGACCTGTGCATACTGCAGATGAATATATGATATCCTTCATTTGTTCCTTTTCCAATGCATTTCGAGGACATTGATCATTACCAAATTTATTCCCTTTAATGATAGGTGCTACAGAACCGTTACAGTTCTTCAGTCTGAATCTCTAAAACCTTTTCAATGTAGGCCTTTTGAGACAGTTTCAATATTCTTTGTTTTCTGTCTCTGTGATTCTCTATGCCTATGACATAAGAGGCTTCACCCAAATCCTTCATTTCAAAGTTTTGAGAGAGGAAACCTTTGGTCTCGTGTAGCAAGCCTAAATCATTACTTGCAAGCAAAATATCATCTACATACAGGACTAGAAAAATAATTTTACTCCCACTGACCTTAAGATATATACATTGATCAACAAGGTTCTCAATAAAACCATGTGAAGTAATGACCTTGTGAAATTTGATATACCATTGACGGGAGACTTGTTTTAGTCCGTAAATAGATTTTCTTAGTTTGCAAGCTTTTTGACTGTTATCATCAAAACCTTTAGGTTGTTTCATGTAAACCTCCTCTTCAAGATCCCCGTTTAGAAAGGTTGTTTTCACATCCATTTGATGTAGCTTTAGATTAAAATGAGCTACTAATATCATGATTATCCTAAATTAATCCTTTTAGATACTTGAGAGAAAGTTTCATGATAATCAATGCCTTCTTTTTTAGTGAAACCATTGGCCACAAGTCTAGATTTATATCGTTCAACATTATCGATAGCATCTGTTTTTGGTTTGTAAACCCATTTGCAGCCTATGGCTACACTCTAAATGTACCGTTACATGCCAATCGCAAACTTTATCGCAGTTTGATAATATCATTTTCATCGAGATTACTTGGTGGAGCTGTTTAGGTGGAGCTGTTTCGAAGTGCATGAATCTATAGAATCTTCTTCATCAGAAGTCAATCTTTCCACATCATCTAAAAACTGAGCATGGTCCCTGTCCTTCATAGTTGACCGGTCAAGCTAAGTTTTGTTTTATGTAGCTTGAAACCCGAGATTGAATCTGTCATCAAGAGGTAATTATTCGGCAGGACGAGAGGGAAAAGGATAAGTCAATGTTGGATGGTATCCAAAATAAACATAATTATTAGCTAAGAATTACAAACTGAATACTTTTTTCAATAAATTGCTGACTAACGTAGTCTACAATTTAGTCAGCTATGATTTAATGTAAATAATTAACAGGACAAACACTAACAACTCGCTCTAATGTGAGCATAAACCAGCAGGAAAGCCAGTGGGGGGAGAGATACAAGAACATGTGAGCATTGTGTCTCACCTTAAATCTGGCTTAGGCTAGTCAAATATTTTGGCCGAGATTTAGGTTGACTTTCTCTCTTCAAACAGGCTTGAGCTGTCTATAAACTTTCCTCAGATCATACCTCGTCACCATTTAAACATGTCAAAGACAGAAGAACCCTATAAATAGAACATTTGCATTCCATCTATCAAAACACGTCGAGCAAAAAAGAAGAGGTCTGCTAGAGCGAGCGAGCAGAAGCGATCATGAAAACTCTTTTCCTTTCCCTTCTCATTTCCACTCTTCTTTCACTCTCCCTCTCAAAAGAACTTTGCAATTCCCATGACAAAAAGGTTCTACTGCAAATCAAAAAACATTTTGGCGATCCATACCTCTTAGCTTCATGGAAGTCGGACACTGATTGCTGCAAGGATTGGTACCAGGTTGAGTGTGATTCCACCACCAACCGCATCACTTCTCTCACAATTTTTGCGGGAAACCTTTCCGGAAAAATCCCTGCTGCTGTTGGGGACTTGCCCTATCTTCAGAACCTTGTGTTCCGCAAGCTGACAGATATCACAGGCCCCATACAACCTGCCATTGCCAAGCTCGTGCACTTAAACTTTCTCAGACTTGACCGCCTAAATCTCACCGGGACAGTACCTGACTTTCTTAGCCGACTCAAGAATCTCACATTCCTGGACTTGTCTTTTAACGGCCTTTCGGGATCAATACCGAGCTCGCTAGCTTTGCTGCCAAATCTTGGCGCTCTTCACTTGGACAGGAACAAGCTAACAGGTTCAATCCCAGAGTCATTTGGGAAATTTAAAGGCAGCGTACCGGATCTTTACCTTTCCCACAACCAGCTTACTGGTAAAATCCCTGCATCATTAGGGAACATGGACTTCAGCGTCATTGATTTATCACGCAACATGATCGTTGGTGATGCTTCCATGCTATTTGGGCTGAACAAAACTACTCGAAATGTGTATCTCTCTCGGAATATGTTGGAGTTCTCTTTGTCGAAGGTGGCGTTTCCAAGTGGCTTGGGAAATCTGGACATCAGTCACAACAAGATATTCGGAAGCATACCTCCACAAATGACTCAGATACCTCTGCAGTCCCTGAACGTGAGTTACAACAGGCTGTGTGGCCAGATTCCTGTAGGTGGTAGGCTGCAGAGCTTTGATTTCTCCACATATTTCCATAATAGGTGTTTGTGCGGGGTACCCCTTCAAAACTGCAAATAGGACAGTGGATAAGGAAGCATTTTCCTGTTCGATTAAGGATTTGCAATATTTCAGAAAATAACATGTATTGAGAAGATAAGATCATTCAAGGATAAGAAATATCTATTATTATCTCTGTTTTCAATTTCTCTTCGTATTAATTTAAGTACATTGAATTCACAACTTTGAATCTTGCATTACGCTATCTAACAAAATTGTCAGAGACTCAGTGCCAAGTTTTGGATTCCAACAAGAGCCCAAGTCTAGTTTATAGCAGTTCTCAACTTAAAGCTTCTGTAAAGAAATGCAAGACAGGCGCTCAAGTCTTTCATAGAAAAAGATATTGATTTATAATGTTTGCATTATTATTTATATTTTTTGTATTTAATTGATAATAGGGACAAATTAAATTATTAATCGTAACACAAAACTTGTCAAAGCACCAAGATTTTACTCACCAATTATTACTTGGTGAAGTTGTTTTTGGTGGGGAGGCATGAGAAGATTTCCACACATTTCAATTATTTTTTAAAGTATTTTTTATATTAAAAAAAAACTTTTAACATCATCATATCAAAATAATATAAAAACAATAATTTAAATAAATAAATAAAATAAATTTATTTTTTTAACTATTAAATGCCCTCGTATAAAATTAAGATAGACTCCAATCTGATCTAATTATATATATATATTCATTTTGTTTTTTTTAATTTGTTTTTTTTTTTTTTGGTTTCCTAGTTTAAATATATAGAGCTTATGACCTATTTACTTTTATAAATCTCCTAAAAAAACTGACTTGTTATTATTATTATTATTATTATTATTATTATTTTAGAAAGAATAAACCTGCAAATTTATGATTTATATTTGCAATTCTTTTTCTCGTTAAAAAACTGTTCTCATTAATTTTTTTTCCTCTAAAAATTCAACGTGCATCTAAAAGCAATCATAATTGTGCCAGTGGCTTGAACTTACAGCATGGATTGTTCGTGTGACTGATATTTATACGCAAAATGAATTATGAATGGGTTTATTCCGAGATGCATCATTATCCCGTCATCAAAAAAAATCCAAAATTGATTTTATTTTCTAAAAACATCTCTTTCTTTTAGATTTGAAACTTACAAATAAATTAATATTACTTTGTTCTTAATTTTTATCAAGTAAAATGAGAGTGATAAAATTTGAACTAGTACTCAGCCTCCTTCAAATAAAAACCTTTTAAGCTTGAAATTTACACATAAACTCATATTATCTTGTGCTTATTTTTATCAAATAGACTCGTGACCGTTAGATCAACAAAACTCTAATATACTATATTAAAAAAACATCTCACCTAAAAACTTAAGTAATATCAATTATATGTAACTTATACCCATTTATATGATACGGATTGCAAATTTCCCATTATCTTTTAATCTTCAATAATACGTATGAAACTGTGGTAACATCATCCTGCAAATTTGTTGTATAAACAGTGCATTCTTTTTATTGATTTTACTCAAGTTCTTTGCAGAGTTTTTTTGAAACGCATGCATCCGGTGAAAACAGTCAGAGTCCTCTTAGATACATTTAGAGTTATTTAGGATTTATACAAATATTATATATATTTTTTGGGTTTAAATATTTGTTTAAGGCTGAGTGATTGCAAATCAAAAGTTATTCAAATATTCTATCTTTAATGATAATCCACATGAATTACTAGTGAAAAATTTTATGAATCTTTTTAAGAGATAAATATTGTTATATTTTAAAGTATTAGCTATTTTTTTGTGTTTAATATATTTGTATATTATACCATTCTCTTCTTAAAAAATAAAAGGCATAACATTCTCTTTATAGAAAAATCCAAAAACCCTATAAATTATAAAATATTAATTTGCTTCTTCAATAATATCACATATATTATTTTGAATTAATTTTAAAATTTTATTCAATGAAGACCCTATTTGATTTTTTAGAATTCTAATCCATTGTATTAATTATATTCGCAATTAAGTTGTACTTGATTAATTATTATATTTTAATTTTTGACTAATGATTATTATATGTATGATCCATTAGATTTTCTAATAGGTTGACACAGATATAAATCATACTCTTATATAAAATAAGAATTTGTAAATTAATTTTTTTAATTTATTAGTAATATGAAAATTAATTGATTTATATTTGAAGATCAAGTACAATGTTTAACAAATTTTCATGATCCCCCCAGATATTAGAAAAGTCATTAATGGTTTGACTTAACCTTTTATTAATCAATTTTTTAGTGTAATTATTATCTCTTCATTAAAAATATTATGATTTAGATATTATAGCATGGGTATGTCTGCTTTGTTAAATCATGTTATTTCTTGACATTATAGTCATTAATTATTTGAATAAGATCTTAAAATTCTTTTTAAAATTCATTCTATCTTGGCCAAGAATTTCATGATCAATATTATTTAAGAATAAAGGAATTATTTTTTTCTACTTCACACAAGGTGATGAATATTCTTTTGATTACTTAAGTATCTTTGTATAATTTATATTATACCTTATATTTTCTCATTTCTTACCTTTGATTAGGATAACGTGTAGTCAGGATCAAATCATAACATTATTTGTATAAGATAACTTAATGATTTCAAGTTTAAAAATTACTTACACAACTACACATGTGCCTTTCCATAACAATATATGATATGTCCATATAAAATGTTTTAGCGGGTCAATTTAATGTACATGTCATCTGACAAGCACTTACATATTAATTTTAGGTATTTCTCATACCTTAGTTTATGATAGAAGTTACTTTCATTCATAAAGAAAGAAACATGATATGTCTTAATCTTAAATAACTTTAATTAATATCCAATTTTAATATAATATTGACCCGTAACATTTAGACACTATGACTTGATGTAATAAAAATCTCGTAATTATAACCTTATAATTTTCTTTTTAAAATAAGTTCATCTCATAGATTTTATCTTTTTTCTAGATTTATTAATTAAACATTAGATTCACTCATCAAATATAACCGAATATGAAAAATGTAAAATTTATTATTATTATTATTATTATTATTATTATTATTATTATTATATTTTACATTAATACAACTAGTGTAAATACGTGTAACATTTGGCTATAATGTTTTACTAACATTAATGATGTTCTGAGGTTGTGAACAACCCAATTTGAAAGATATTCTTGTGAGTTAGCCAAAATATTAATTTTTATTTTGTTTTATATACTTATTATTTTTAAGTTTATTGAGAATTAACTTTTTTTTAATTTATCTTAAATTCAGGATCACGAGTTTATCATTAGTCTAGTTTGACTTTGATTTGTTTTAAGTTATTTTTTATATAGTTATCATGAGTATTTATAAAACATTTATGGCTGTTGTTTATTTTTTATTGTATAATTAAATAAAATTAGATTACAAGACCATTCGGATTTTTAATCTAATTTGTTAAATTTTATTACTTTCTTTAAGGATATTATATTATATATTACCTAATATATAATAAGCGTAGGTGTTTTACTGTTTATTGCACTGTAGCATGTGAGGTAATTGACTGTGGATTTCAATAGTGTGCAGACGAATTTACCCTTAATGACCCGGGATGTGTTTTGATGGCCGGGGGCTTTCTTGGTTTTTCATTTTTTTTCCTTCTATTTATGTGTGTTATCTGGGTTCTTGATTTCTTTTGTTGAAACCAAAACCAGCTTCTTGACCCCGGTGAAAGTTGGTGAGAGTTGAGTTCGTTGATCAATATCTTCCCAGAAAAAAATAAAAGACCATATTTAATCCGAAAACTAATCACTCAAATCACAAACAACGAGAGATGAAAGCAAACAAAAAATATAACACAGCCAGACAAAAATTAAATGCAAATCAAGATATAAAAGAGAAAAATATAACATACCCAGAAATCAAAATCAAGTTTGGCAGCCGATTCGGATCGTGTAAGAAAGAAGCCGATTGAGAGAACCCAATATAAAATAATCAAAAATGGGTACAAGTAAAAGAGAGTTTCATGTTTGTTTCTTTGTTCGTTACAACAGTAGTATATAAAAGCTTGCACTGGATTAAACCCAAACAAAAAATACAAACTTTGAAATAATTGTTAGTGATTATAAGCAACAAATAGCGCTATTATTTTTTATTTTGTGAAAAAAATAAAAAAGATGTATTGGGTTGATACCTTTGCTTTGTATATTATACAGACAAGAAGCATAAAGGGAAAGGAAGGACGAGAGAGAGAGAGAGAAGGGTGGGGGTTTAGTTTACTCTTTGTGTGGGTTATGGAGAAACGGTGAGTGACTTGGATATTAACTAAAAAATAAAGTGAGTTTTTTTTTTAAATAATTTCTTAAAAAAAAATATTTTTAAAAACTAAAGAATATTATTATAATATATTTTTAAATAAAAATATTTTAAAAATAATTTCCATACTGTTTTCAAATCACTTGGGTTCCAAAATGGATTTAATATTAATATTTTTTTTCACCCCTATCTTATTTTTATTTTGACAAAATAATAAAATAAACTTGGAAAATATTTAAAAAAAAAACAATACAGTGAAAATAACTTTATTTTAAACTGTTGTTGGTAAAAATATCATATATTTTAGGAAAAAAAGAATGGAGAAATAAAAAAGAAATTAAAGGAAAGAGATCTCAAAAGCAAACTTGACAATAACTATACACGAAATGTAAAAGCAAGTGAACTTTTCACGAAAGTTGCGTTTTGTACTCACAATAAAATTTTAATTTCTTATCCGTTGTGGTGTTTTTTTTTCAATTAGAAAGGAGATTTGCCCTTTTTTTTTTTTTTATAGTGTGTTATGTGTATGAAATTTAGGTAGCAGTTTCATAGTATAATAATAATTATTTTTAAAAAAAATTTATAGCGTTTGATAGTGTAATGATAATAATTATTAATAATGATATAAATAATGATAATATTATTAATTATAATTTAAATGATATTAATAAAAATATTAAAGAATAACATAACTCGAGGCAGAATGATGCTAGATCTGATTTGAAATATTATACATAGAGAAATTCCAAAACTTAATTCTTTATAAATATAAACCGAATGATAAATTACTTGAATTATTATTTTTATTGTTATTATTATAATTAAAAATAAAACCAAACACAATATTAGCAACATTGATTTTTTTCTTATATCAAGAACAATTGAAAATAACTATAGAACAAAATTAAAGGACAAAGACAAAATTAATGTTATTATTATGAGACATTACTAGACTATCGATCATAATCTATGTTTATTTATTATTTTCTTTCCCATTTGCCTAAAAAGCTTTCAATTATTTAGTTTTTTTATATATTGATTTTATTATGGAGAAGATGTTAAAAATAATAATAATGATTATTTTTAAAGTATTTTTTCTTAAAAATATGTTAAGTTAATTATATATTTTGGTATTTGATAATATTAACATATTAAAATATAAAAAAGACACTGAACTAAGATTTTTTTAATCTCAAATTAATTTAATCTCAATATTCTAAAATACTTTTAATATAATAATATCAAGAATAAATCTTAAAAAATAAAAAAATATTTTAATTTCTTTTTAAATATTAATACCTTTAAACTAAAAATATATCAAGCCACACGTAGACAAAATAAATAATTTTTTCTTACAAAGATAACAAATCACTAATAATAAAACTTTCATTATATGTGCATAAGAGAGAGTTTCACTCTCATTTTACATCATCAAAACTAAATTTAACTGTCATAGTCATGATAATGATAGTAATGGAGGAATAAATTTTCAATGATGTTTTCTTTTTTTTAGATAGAAAATAAAAACTTATTTTTGTTATTTGGTTATTACAAGTGTTTTCACAATTTATATTTCGTTTGTTGTGTTTAATTTAAATTGGATTATAAAATGAACTAATTCTAATATAGTGAATTCAATAATTCAGGTATCCGAATATTTTTGCTTTTTTTTAATGAAGATGATAATTTTATGATGTTGATTTCATTGAAATCAATTAAACAGATAAATTTATATCGATTTAAAATTCATATATTTTATAGAAAACTTGCATTCCATAGGAATTTTGTACGGATTTATTATTTTCTCTAAATTTATATTATAATTAAAAAATTTCGTACAATTAATATTTTTTAGATTAAAAAAATATGGTTACGGCCGCATATTTTTTAGATTAAAAAAATATGGTTACGGCCGCGACGAGGGGCGGATAAATGTCTAGTATATATATATAAGAGATTACTTTGATGTTGGCGTGCTGTGCCAAAACTGTGTGATGAGGCCAGGTTATTGGATCTATGGATGAGGGACGTACGTTAAGCCCATTGGCATAAACGAAGCCGAGCAGAGGCTCCCACCTCTTGGATTCCACAAACTGAACGGAACTTTAATTTGTGTTAATTCCCTCCCAGCGATATAAAAGGCAGCGTTGTGTTTCTCAGCGCATGCATCTTCTTTCTCAAAGATAACACCCCGCTCTCTCTCCCTTTCAAACTGAGACTTCACCAGAAAACCACCCTGTAAACCATCATCCCTGTCAAGAAAACTTCCTTAAGGCTCGAGTTAAGCCCATTCAAGAAACCAGCAAATTATCTCTAGTTAAACCCATTGAAGATTAATATCAAACCATAACAAGCTTCATCCATGGCAGATGAACTAAACCAAGAATCCGATTCTCAACTTCAATACCCAACAGACCCAAATGCATACAGAATCTTGGAAGAGATTGGAGGTGATGTTAGTGCCACAGTTTACAAAGCAACATGTATCCACAACATCTGGAAGTCAACTTTGGTTGCAATCAGAATCATTGATCTTGAGCAATATCCATCCGATTTTGATGGTCTCAAACGTGAAAGCAGAACCATGTCACTTCATTCACACCCTAACGTTCTTTCATCCCGTTGCTCTGTTGTTGTTGATCGCTATCTTTGGGTGGTTATGCCTTACATGGCTGCTGGCTCTCTCCAGCTCATAATCTCTTCTTACTTCCCTGATGGACTAGCAGAGCCAGTCATCGCAATAATTCTCAAGGAAACCCTAAAAGGATTGTGTTATATTCACGATCAAGGCCAATTACACACAGATATCAAGGCAGGCGACATTCTTATAGACACGGACAATGGCAGCATAAAACTTGCAGATCGTGGCATATCGGTCTCGATTTACGACTTAAGAAACGTTGTGGGATCATCCCCATTATCTTCCTCGTCAAGAATGAGGTTGACTGATGTTGCAGGGACCCCATATTGGATGGCACCAGAGGTTATACATGACTCAGATACAGGTTATAGCCTCAAGGCTGATATATGGTCTTTTGGTATTGCTGCATTGGAATTAGCCCATGGTCGACCTCCTTTGCCTGACCTTCCTCCATTGAAGTCTTTGCTCACGAAGATAAAGAAGAGGTTTGGGTTCTCTAATTATCATGACGAGAAGCACAAAAAATATTTCAAGAACAAGAAGTTCTCTAGAGAATTTAAAGATATGGTTGCTTCTTGTCTTGATCAAGACCCTTCAAAGAGACCTTCTGCTGATCAGCTTCTAGAGTATTCTTTCTTCAAGAACTGTAGTGGATTAGACTTTTTGTTCAAGAAGGTTTTCAATGGGTTACCTAATGTTGAAGAAACATTTAAAGAAGTCAAGGCTTCCTTACAAGGGACACCAAGCCAGATTACTGCTGGCACTGATGTTGAAGAAGAAGAGCGTCCTGAATCAGTTGGTCCAGGTGAGCAGACTAGAAGGATCAGTGGCTGGAAACTAAATGAGGATGAATTCAATCTTGTCCCGGTATTCAGTTCTGATTCAGAAGATGAGGAAGTTGTGAAACTGGTTCGTTTTGGAGGTGAAACAATCATTCCGGACACGAACATTGGATTCACTGAGTCGTCTATCGGGTCAGGTGACTTGCAGGGTTCAGTGGAGGATCATACTGGTGAAAACATAAGCGGAATAGAAGGAATCTTTGAGGGCTTTGATCAAGGGACAGCGTTAGAGGCTTTAATGGCGACAAAGAGGAGTTTGGATGAACAGAGAAGGCAAGTAGCAAGTATGATTGTTCGGTTTGGCGGGGAGGCTGATGAAGAGGAGCAATTGAGGCAAAGGATTGAGAATCTGATGAGGGAGCTGGACCTTGAGAAGGAAAATAACTTGAGATTGAAGATGGAGTTGGAAAATATCACTACTTTGATTTCTGGTGCACATAATGATGCTTCAGCTGCTGATAATAATGATAATGACTGATTAGAAGAGGCGTATTTTGGCACATCAAGCTTCTGGATTCCTGTGCATACAATTTGATCTTTTGTTTTCAAAGTCTGATGCAGTTCTTTTCTGGGTTACTGCAGCCTGATGTTGGGTTCAGCTTACCAGAGGAGCTAAGCTCACATCAAGATATAAGAAATTGTCTTTATTCATCCAAAATGTTTTTTTTTCTTTAAAAATATATCAAAAATATCATCTCCACCGTACAGATTTGTTGTGCTGCTAGAAAACCATCTGATTTAGTTTCATTCTTGCCGTCTATTCGGCCAAAATGTTAGTCTTTAGACCGTAACATCCAGCCAGTCAAGATCAGGAAAATAGTGAAGTTTAGTGTTGGCTTTCGATAGAAGGGATAACGTTGCAAGGATTTTTTCTATGTTCGAAGTATTAGACTTTGGTCAAATTCCAACTTTTCAGTTTGTGTTTGATTATGATTGAATGAAACAACTTGGATAAGGGGTGTGCAAATTCTAAAAATTAATTAGAATTTTTTTAAAGAAAAATTGTCTCAGTTTCATTTTAGTTTTAGATTTTAAAAATATTAAAATCTAATCAAATAAAATTAATTTCTTTTAATAAAAAACTATAAAAGCCTAAGTCCATTATATGATTGCCTCTCAAAAAGTCTGAAAGTCCAACTTAAAAAACAAATGTACTAATCAAACCATTCAGTTTCATTATAGTTAGATTTTTTTTATTTTTTTTAATCTCCAATACAGTCTTTTGTCGAGTCAAAGCATCCAACTTCTAGAGAGTCAGGCAGAATGGTTAGATAATCGCACAAGCGGGGTACTTGTCAATCCCTCGTGAACAAGTCTTCACTAAGCTCCACGGCCTGAAAACGAAGTCTTCATCTCTGAACGAGTAATCGGTCCAAATTTGAAGGAGAGTAGAGCTCGGATGAATGCTAAACTGGGCAGCGGAAGGGCATGAAGATTTTTCAAAAAACTTCAAAAGTTTGTGGAGTTAACCATGGTTTCCATGTCAGATTATGGGCCTCCACTTTGAGAAACCCAATGGAAATTCCTAAACATAACTTCAGGTGGTGAGATTCGAACTTCGAACTCCTGACCGCTAAATTAACAAGTTAAGAAACTATCTCATCTAAAAACTTAAGCTATTAGATGAGATTCTAAAATATAATTTATATTATTGTCTAATATTATCCTTAATCACTATACTCTGTCCAAAAAAAAAAATCGTTTCTTTGGCAGATTGATGGCTGCTGCAGTCTTGATCTGTTGCCAGAACATCCAAGTCAAAGAGATACTTTCAATTGAGATCCCACTTTCAATAATGAACTTGATGACCAGCCAGGACATTAATGCCTCGCATGGTACTACCCCTATCCTTACTTATACATAGCAGCCCAAGAGAATATCATTCCTCCCAAAACAGAATAGTTGACAGATTTCCCAAACATGAATTTTCTTTCACTCTCCTTTTCAGAGGAGTTTAATCTTTCGAAGGTGGTGTTTACAAACACTTTGATGTTAATCACAACAAGATTTTCGGGAGAATGCCTACTCGGATGACTCAGTTAAATTAACTGTCCTTGAATGTGAGTCACAACAGGCTTTGCGATCAGATTCCCCAGGGTGGTTATTTCCACAACAGGTGCTTGTGAGGAACTCCACTGGTTGGCCGCAAATAGGCAAAAGCCTGAGTATGGATTTGCCACTTATATGTACCTTCAAGTAGTATGAATTGTCTTTTTTTATATAAAAAAAACATCTTTTTCTTTCGTTTCTCCAATTCACAATTATCGGTTAAATAAACCAATACAGGCCTAGGAGACATGGGGAAGGCAGTGTTCGTAACCTGACATTTCCTTTTTATGATTCTATGGAGATGGAGGACACTGTCAAACATTCTTACTGCTGTTTTTCCAGATCCAAAATGCCAAAGTTTGCAGGCAGCAGCTAATGGTACTAATAGATAATATCAGACGAACTTCTAAATGCTAGGAGTTCAGTCTTCCACCATTTCTTTCTACTGCGGGTCTCTAAAAAATGACGATTACACGATCTTTTCATTACCTTAGTTGAGTCAGAATGTATACTAGAGTTCATGATATGATGCCTGATTTATAAGAACGGGTTTTATGCGAAGAACTCCTATGACCTGGACGAGTACTATTTGATTTCAGCCTTTCAGAGCAAGTCCCAGATGAACCACACAAATATCCTGGAACCTGGAGTGCAAATTGACTAAAAAACAATGCATATTTTAATGCCAGAATTTTTTCACCTAGTCCAAAAACTATGCATTAAAATAATTTATCATGTCAAGCTTTCCTAGATTTGCAAACGCTGGAATTGATAATGCACACACTTGCAAGTTTCCAAAGCATCGATTGAAGTTGTTAATAATTTTGTAGTTACAACATCATCAGAACCCATACCAAACTAAAAAAAGATCTTCCGTGACTTACATTATCCCTAAATCAGTGAAGTTCCTTTTACAATCAAGAGCCCCCACCCACATTTTTCTTTCTCTTCAGGGGATGCTCCAAGATATCAGCGGCAATACATTGTACAGGTTTAGCAAGAATTACGGGTGAAGAAGATTACCAAAGAGAATTATTGTGGTCATCTTCACATGTGATCCGTTTCAAAATGGAGGCTCCTTCCACTCTAATCTGTTAAGCCCATCAACAATCGCTCTCCGAAATTCATCATTGTGCAGAAGGAAGGATGAGACATGTCCACCAGTAACCCATCTCACCTCTGAACCTGGCCAAGCTTTTTGAAGCTCCAAAACAGAGTGTTTTGGTATGTAACCATCATCCTAAAACATAATTGCAGTTGATTAAGATAGCAACTAATAGTAGAAAGGTTTTTGAAAAATGTACAAAGTAGAAGAAGCAAGCCTAAAACAAAAATGGAATAATGCTGAATATCTAAGGTAGCTACGCTGCCTCAAATCCAAGTCAATAAATTTGCTAAATAGTCTGAGAAGTTCTTATTAGTTGGTTCAATGTTTGCATGACCGGTTTGGCTGTCCAAACTAGCACAAATTGGCATGGTAACTTGTAGTTTTACTGGCAACAACATAGACATGATAAAACATGATACCATACTTAATCACCAATGCCGACTATAAATATAATAGCAATTGACTATAATCACCAATTCTTCAATTTTCTAAAAGAAACACCATCTGGGATTGCAGAGTTACAATACTTACGGTTGCAGCAACAAATATTACAGCATTGGGATTTTTGGGAATTGGAAAGCGAGTGACATCTGTGAGAGACAGCACATTTCGCATCCGTTCTCTCACATCCTCGAGAGTCATTGCAGGCTTTTGCACTGCAAGATCCTCTCTCAGTGCCTCCCATGCAGTGCCATACCTCAATATCCCCTCACAGAATGCCACAACAGCAGAGTGTGGAGAAAGAAAAGGCAGGGTTGCAACAGGTGTGGGGTGCAGTGATCCAACCATTGCAGCATGTACTCCCCCTAGATTCAATAAGAGCATCAAGATTTTGAAGAGAAAAATGGACCACAACCTTGGACATGTTTGATGTCCTTCAGAACTCTAAGCTAATATGTTGATTTTAAGCAACTTAATCAGTCTACTTCTCAACAGTCCCCAAGAAGGGTTAAGTTCAACCAATAATTGAAAAACCAAATTGTTCTTACCCATGCTCAGTCCACAAACTCCCATCTTTCCAAACCCTGCCTCATAGTCTAACCAATGTAAAAGACTGCGTGTCTCATCAATGGTTGCCCTACCTAATAAAAGCAAGTCACTAACACACAATAGCTTTGAGCCATGCTGCATCATGGGTCGTCTCCGTCCATAGAAAGGGCTGCAAATTCCATGTTCAATCAAATCCAGCATCAGTAGCTTACACAATACAATCAAAAAGATTTACCTTACTGTATTGACTAACATTACAAGATTAACTCTAACCTCTCTAGCACCATGGTTGCAATATTTTCCTTCAACAATGGTCCACCAAGATGCAATCTCCGATCAAATGAATGGTCCCCAGTGCCTGCAGAATGAAGGTTTAGCCTCTACTCCCTAATAATTATCAAATTAACGCAGAAATGAGGCCATGTGAATTCTTCAGGTTGCCAACAAAGGCAACCCCACTCAATTTACAATCAACCAAACATTTTTTACACAACTAGAGTTGAAGCTATAAGACAAACATTTAACCAACTTCAAGGACACTCCCAGAACCACATAGAAACCACTAATTCACAATTTCTCCAATCCAAATAAAAGTAATATCTAAATTCACTAACAAACACTCACAACTAAGAACTGAGGATTTGATCTAAGACTTGGCTACTATATTCAAATTCAAGCAGATCCAAAGATATACTGTTTTACCTGCGAGATGAACCACACAGGCCATCTTGTGTGGTGGGACATGTTTGGGTGCAAGAAAAGCAACCCTTGCAGTGTGGCTCTCAGGAGGCATTGCACTAATTAACTGCTCATCACATGTAGTCCTAAAAACACCTTCTCTTAAACAAGCATTTCTGGTCTCCCAAACTGTTCTCCAAGCAGGTTGTATTAAACTTGGAGGCCAATTTTGGCCTTCAACTTCAGGGAATAAGTCCTTAATCATTCTCTCTAAAAGCTCAAGCTTTGAGCCACCCCACCCTCTAGAAAAGAATGGTGGGCTTATTTTGGTTCTGTGCATAAATGCTCCATAAATGTGATCTATTACATAATGAAGCATTCCTATATTAATTGTTACCATGTTTTGAGAGAAACCCAGAATCGCAATCACTCAAAAGGAATGAACTTTAAGAGAATTTAATCCAAGTTTGATTAAATTATAAGAAACCCAGAAGTTATTTTTCCTAGTGAAAAACAATTTTGAAGAGAAGAATTGGATTAATTATAATAATCCCAGGAGTTTATATTCACAGCACTCTCTCAAGTATTCTCCAAATTTCAATGAACGATTAAAAAAATGGTTTTTTATCAAAAACTTATCGTAAACAATCAAGATTGTGGAACAAAGATAGAATTTAGATTTGATAAAAACACCGGAGATTCAAAAAATCAAAACATTGCAAGGAAGTTAAGAGAAAGAAAAAGAAGTTAGAGAGGAAGAGAGAAAGAGAAGATAGCATGGGGTCAAGCACAAATGGAAAGAATGATTTGCCTGATTGAGTCTTCTGTAACTTTAAGGAATCGAGGGAGCCTTTCTAATAGGATGGTTCAAAATTGCTGAAAAACAAGAGGGAGGGAGAGAAACTATGGGCAGAGAATGAAAGTGTGGTAGGACTTCCATGTGTTAAGACATGACACCTCATTTCCATCTCCTTTCGGATTTGTTTTTGTTTTTATTTTGTTGGTGATGCTTTAATGATATGACTAAACTAATCACTAATGATGCTTATGAGAATAAGGTTCCAATTAATTATTTTGACTTTTATATTAAATTTGATTTTTAAATGACTTTTTATTATTTTATTGATGCCTATTATTAGAGTTTCTTAGTAGAAAAACTTTAAATTTCCTACAAAATAACTCATTTATTCCATACAATAAAGATAAATTGCGATGGAATTCATTATCAAATATGAATAAAAAGATTTATTTGAAAATTCTTAAAATTTAAAGAACAAAATAAATATACAAGATTTATTTGAGGATAAAATTAAGATTATAGAGCTTGGATCAAGTTTGTCTTCAAAGATTGTCAACAAATAATAAAATATTATATTATTCGATTATTTTTATTTTTATAATGAAAATATATTTTTGTTCATGGGTTAATTATATGCAAAATATTCTGGAAGTTTTTATTATAATTATAAAACTTGTATTTATATGGTGGGACTAGTTAGATTAATTCAAGTTAAAAAAAAAAACTTTGTCTACTCTAATTAAAAATCTAAATTGACTCCTGATCCAAGTTATTCTGATTATTTTAAAAAATTAAATTCATGTTAAATCTCTCAATTCATAATTGGAGACTTTCCCAAATAAGTCTCAAAACTATGGTTTTTATATGCGTTGCCAAAATAATACTGGTGTAGAAGAACTAATAATCAGACCATATAATATACACCCACACAGGTTCTCACATACAGTTCAGAAAAAAAGGTGGAACTAAGGCAATTTATCAGGTTTTTGGTCCAAGATTTGATTTTCAGTGTATGTATCCTCTCCTTTTTTTTGAACATTAGTGTTTGACTAATTTACACGCATCTCAACTAATTTTATAAATTTTAAAATTAATGATCGGTTAAAATCTCTAATGATCTGACTAGCATGAAACTCGAGCCAGTAAACTCTAAAACAAACACTAGCCAATGAGTCACAACTCTCACGGTTTGGTTTATATCTGATCACTGCAATTACATTAGAATTGAGAATTCGCTTTATAAATCTGCTTGTCGGTGACAGGATGTATTTAAACCTGTTATAAATGACAAATGATCAGAATGATGGAAATGGATCGAGTCTTGTCACTGGGACGCAAATTAAGGGATGAGCCCTTGAAAGTGCTATACCAGTTCCTTCTTGCATGTCAATAGTACCTTTAACTTTCCAATCAAAGCATTGAATCATTGCAGCAAGGCTTGTGAAAATGCTAACCCCTCATGTCCAGCTGACTCTTTCCATTTTCTTATGTGCAAAGAAACCTTTCCGGTTGGAATTCAAGTGGGTTCTCCCAGTAGTTTGGGTCTCTATTAATAGCCCACACGTTAACGAAATTCCTGGCACCATGCACCAACTTCCTGGCACCATGCACCAACTTCCTGGCACAATTGCTTCATCATCATTATCTTGTTGGAAAATTAGAAAAAACTCTAATATTAATTGTTGTAATGTATAGGTGCTCATTATTTCAAATGAAAATTTTTAGCTCTTAGTTAAGAATAAAAAACAAGTAATTGTAGAGATCAAGGGGTAAAATCTAAGATCTATTTTTTCTTGTCATCCCTCTAATTGTATTTATATAAGAAATCAAAACATTACAAGAAAAACTCTAATCAAACATAAACTCTTAAACTAATCTTATCTATGATAAGATTTAAATTAGAAGTAGAAAAGAAACACATCACTAAATGATGGAATTAAATGATTAATATTAAAAAAAAAACTTATCACTAATTTGTAGCAGAATTGGAATCAAATTCTTCAAACATATTTGAACATCTTTGGCTCATTGTCATTCTTGATATAACATTATTAGTTAGTTTTATAAGTTGACTTCCAACATTAATTGACTCTCTTGCGTTTGCTTTCTTTAGCAAGAACTGTAAAAACTGCGTAATCTCTTCATGCCTAACTGGAAGAAGCTGGTCTAACATTCGACATCCTAGAATCTCAGTCATACAAATTTTCTTCATGAATTTCCAGTAAGGTCCATAAGGGGCAAATGAGAAATCAACTGATCCATATGTTAGAAAATCAACTGCGACTGACTTAGGATGATCGCGGAAAGAATTTTCATGAGTTTTTGTTAGAATCTGTGATCTGAACAGTAATTGTTCTAAACAATTACTGTTTAGATCAAAATCTGGAATTTGAAGACAATAAAATATACTGAAGAACAAAATTACAGTTTTATTGATTTTCACTTGTATTTAAAGACTTACAAGTGATACAATTTTAATCAAAAACAAACTCTCAACATCCATGAGAAATTATTGGAATAAAATAACAAAATAATAGCATAAAATCTGCTCTTTGAATTCAAATTTAAAAAACAGAAAATACAGGAAATATCTTGACTTTATTTTGTGTTCAAGGCAGCATCTCACACGTAATTCTAACACTCCTCCTTGAGACTTGCCTTAAACATCCCCAGCTTCATCCTAAGCAGTTCCAGCCTTGATCTGGGAAGTGCTTTAGTCATTAAATCTGCTAATTGGACTTCAGTTGGACAATGAAGAATTTTGATGAACAAATTCTTCTCAGCTTCCCTCAATGCATGAAACTTGACATTAATGTGTTTTGTTCTCCCATGTTGGACTGGATTTTGAGCAATTGCAATTGCTGACTTGTTGTCACAATAAAGCTCGGTTGGTGAACTCTGCTTATGACCTAAGTCTGCTAGAATTTTGCTCAACCATATGGCTTGATTTGCAGCAGCTGCCATGGAGATGTACTCTGCCTCTGCTGTCGATTGAGCCACCACATCTTGCTTTTTTGCATTCCAGCAAATTGCACCTGAACCAATGCTAAACACATAGCCAGAAGTACTCTTCATATCATCAACACTCCCAGCCCAATCACTGTCTGCATAGCCAATCAAACATACTCCTCCTGTTTTTGAGTACCTGAGGCCTAGATCACTTATGCCTCTAATGTATTTCAGTACTCTTTTAGCAATTTCCATGTGAACACTACTAGGTGAGCTCATAAATCTTGACAGCAAACCAGCAGGGAACATCAAATCTGGTCTAGTTGTTGTCAAGTATAGCAAACTGCCCACCAAACTTCTGAAAACAGAGGGTTCTTCTAACTTCTCACCATCATTCTTCGAAATCCTCTCATTTTGTGCCAAAGGTGTAGCTACTTCTTTGCATGATTCCAATTTGAATTTTTTAAGCACATCAATAGCATATTTTCTTTGTGACACAAAAATCCCTGAGCTGTCCTGATGTATCTCCATTCCAAGAAAATAGTTCATCATCCCCAGGTCACTCATTTCGAATACATCCTGCATTTTTTTCTTGAACTTTGCTAGCAGTGATGTGTTACTTCCAGTCACCAACATATCATCAACATATAGTGAGATTACTAATTGCACATCATTATCTTCTTGCTTTAAATACAGAGTAGCTTCATTTTCACTTCTTCTAAATCCCAGTTGGATCAAATAGGAATCAATCCTGCTATATCAAGCCCTTGGGGCTTGTTTCAAGCCATAGAGGGCTTTGTGTAGCTTGTATACCTTATGCTCATAACCTGCCACTTCAAATCATTCTGGTTGCTGCCCATAAATATCTTCAAGTAGTATACCATTTAGAAATGCTGATTTCACATCTAAATGATATAGTTTCCATCCCAGCTGACCAGCAAGTGCAAGAAGGAGCCGAATGGTGTCATGCCTTGCAACTGGAGCAAATGTGTCTCCATAACCAACTCCAGCCACTTGTGCAAATCCTTTGACCACCAATCTAGCCTTGTGTTTGAATACTGAACCATCAGGATTGAATTTGGTTCTGAACACCCACTTCACACCAATCTCTTTCTTGTTATGAGGCAGCAGTATCAAACTCCAGGTTTGATTCCTCTTAATAGAATCAATTTCTGTCTTCATAGCTTCTACCCAAGCTGGAACCCTTGCTGCCTCAGCATAACTAGTTGGCTCAGCATGCACCAAGTTGCATCTTTCATACACCTCAGCCAGGGACTTCACTTTACGAACATCTGCATTTGAGGTTCCATCAACATCAAACTGAGTTTCATTGCTTGTTCCACCTGTTGCAGCTTCAAGAGTAGTTGTGTTTTTCTGATCCAACTCCTTCAAGTCCCAATTCCAGCATGCAAGTTCATCAAAATGCACATCTCTACTGATCTGAATTTTAGACTCATTCAGATTGTAAATCCTGTAACCCTTGGACTCAGCTGAATATCCCACGAAAATTCCCTTTACTGCTGTCTCATCTAGCTTCCCTCTTTTAACAGTGGGCACATGGAAATAACACAAAGAACCAAACACTTTAAGGTGTTTGGCAGTGGGTCTTACTCCTGACCAAGCTTCCATTGGTGTTTTTTCATGGACAGACTTTGTGGGTAGTCTGTTGAGCAAGTAAACTGCAGTGTTTACTGCCTCTGCCCATAGAAACTTAGGCAACCTTTTCTCAAACATCATGCACCTAGACATCTCCATGACTGTCCTATTCTTCCTCTCAGAGACTCCATTCTGTTGAGGAGAATAGGGCACTGTCAACTGGTGCACAATCCCAGCTTCAAGACAGAAATTCTGAAAATCCTTTGATGTGTATTCTCCACCATTGTCAGTTCGCAGCACTTTAATTCTTTGTCCACTCTGAGTTTCAGCCATGTATTTGAAACTCTTGAACTTTGATAGTGCTTGTGACTTGTTTTTCAGAAACTGAACCCAAATCATTCTACTGTAATCATCAATGAACAATATAAAGTATAGGTTATTGTTCAAGGAGGCTGTCCTTATTGGTCCACAAATGTCAGAATGAACCAATTCCAGCCTCTGTTTTGCTCTATTAGATGTTGTACGAGGAAATGAAGTCCTATGATGCTTTCCTAACTCACAACCTTCACAAAGTTGTGCACATTCATAAATATCAGGCATTCCCTCTATCATGCCTCTGTCATGCAACAATTTCAAGGATTCAAAATTGTAGTGCCCAAATCTTTTGTGCCAAACAACACTCATTTCAGAATTTGCACTCAAAGCATGTCCTTCTATAACATTCAAGTCCAGATAAAAACTGTTTCCTTCCATTTTAATTTTTGCTACTGCTGAATCATTTGTGTCAGTAATAAAGCAAAAATTCTCTTTAAAGGCTACTTCATATCCATTCCTAAGCATTTGTGCAACACTCAACAAATTTTGATCCAATTCTGGAATGAAAAGAACATTTTTGATAACCTTTGTATCTTTGGTTGTGCTGACTATGAAAGTGCCTCTTCCCTTAGCCTGCACAATGTCTCCATTTCCCAATTTGATTCTTGGCCTAATTACTCGATCAATTGAAGAGAAAATTGACAAATACTTTGTCATGTGGCTGGTGCAGCCACTGTCAATAAGCCATGTGTTCTTCTTGGAGTTGTTACTGGTCTGTAAGGCCATAAATAAATGCTCCTTAGTTTCTTCATGATCCTTGCCTTCTTCAGAAACATTTGCTTTTTGCTGAAAATCTTGTTGCGTCTGTTTCTTCTTCAACCTGCAAAATTTCTCATTATGGCCCTTCTTGCAAAAATCACAATGGAGGAGAGTTTTTCCTTTGAACCGGCAATCAATCTGATCATGATTTGTTCTTTTACAGTAAGAACAAGGAAAAAAACTTTGTCTGCTAGCAGGTATAATTACTTTATTTTTTGAGAAATTTGGTTTACCAGTATTGAAATTTATCTTCGGAAAAATTCCAGGTTTTTTTCCCTTAATGCTTGCTTGAAATGCTCCTTCAACAGCTTCATCATCACTCATTTGAACCCTTTGATCCTGTATATGAAGCTTACTAATCAGCTCTGCAATAGTGAGAAGTTGCAGGTCGCATGATTCTTCAATTGCAGATATCTTAGCTTCAAACTTTTGTGGAAGAGACATCATAAGTTTCTCGATGACTTTATGTTCCTCAAACGTCTGCCCAAGAAGTCTCGTTGATTCACAATATTCATTAACCTGCCAGAGTAGTTCTTGACAGATTCATTGTCCTTCATTTTCATCAGCTCAAACTCCCTTTTGAATGCCAGCAATTTCACAGCTTTGACTTTGTTGCTGCCTTCAAACTCAATTTGAAGTTTATTCCAAATTTGTTTTGGTGTTTCAAGATTCATTATCTTGGTAAAAATATGGTCTGCAATTCCAGAATACAGACAAGTAATAGCCCTGTCTTTCTTCAGCTTTTCTTCTTCATGAGCCCTCATCTGCGCAATCGTAGGATTTCCATTTAATGGAATTGGATCAGCATCTGTCACCACAATATTCCATAACCCTAGGGATCTCTAGAAAAATCTCATCTTGACAGCCCAAATGTGATAGTGTTCACCATCGAACACTGGTACAGCTGAAGTTGAATGTCCCGATGAAGAAGAAGAAGCCATTGATAAAACAGTTTGATTTACACTCAAACTCACCGTGTTTACACTCAAACTCACTGTGTTTAAACTCACACAATTTCCCTCAGCCCGTAGGAACAATTGCTCTGATACCACTGTTAAAAATCTGTGATCTGAACAATAATTGTTCTAAACAATTACTGTTTAGATCAAAATCTGGAATTTGAAGACAATAAAATATACTGAAGAACAAAATTACAGTTTTATTGATTTTCACTTGTATTTAAAGACTTACAAGTGATACAATTTTAATCAAAAACAAACTCTCAACATCCATGAGAAATTATTGGAATAAAATAACAAAATAATAGCATAAAATCTGCTATTTGAATTCAAATTTAAAAAACAGAAAATACAGGAAATATCTTGACTTTATTCTGTCTTCAAGGCAGCATCTCATACGTAATTCTAACAGTTTTGAGGAACAATTTTGCAGTCTGAGGTGTAGAAGCAACAACACAAGGGACAAAACCAAGGAATATATGAATCAATGGTCCATACCGGCCAGGTTGAGAGTTTATGAAGAGCTTGGTGAGGTATTGGGGAAAGGAGATGGAGGTGTCCAAGGATTGGTAAGGCCAATGGGCTCGGTGGAAGGCAAGTTTGGTTCGATTCTATTTACTATTGGTCTGACCAAAATGGTTCAGACTAGCCATAATAGGAAAAGTATGATATAGCCTTGGATATCAGCCATGTTTGAAACCTTGGACAATCATTGAGATTAACAAGTTTGAGAGAGTTATTTATACAAGGAGCACGTTGTCTTTTCTTTTTTTGTTTTTTGAACTACAAATTTCACTTGGTTCCAAGAGAAGGGAGATGGGGACAACCAAGACAGCACAAAATAAAGAATCATAAAAAAAATGTTTTAATTCCTAGAATTAACACAGCAAAAATCAATTAATATTAACCATTTCAGGCCAACATTGCTACTTTGGAAACAACTAAATTCTTTGACTGACCATTGTTTTCATCCCCCCCCGCCTCCTAGGTGGAAGAATGAGACAGGCGCACAGCAACGATGAGCCCGGAGAATAAGATAATGACTACAGGTGTGCTATAATTACAACTGCATAGATTTTAATTTAAGTCTTTGTTCCAATCTTTTTGTATACTAATGTTCATGATTTATTTCAGTAGTTAGATAAGATATTTTTTTCAAAGTTTTGGACTGTGGTTTTTGGTCTTTCCTGCAAGCTAGCGGTTGGCCCGGTCAAAACTGAGCCTAACCAGTTGGATCCAAACATATTTGAGATATGTTCAAGTATGGCCCACACAATTGTTCGTGTGCTCCCTCTACCTCCAACTTCATATGAATGAAGGTGGTTTCTTTTTTCTCTTTTTATTTTATTTTAATTTACCTCCTCTTTTTTTTCATTTCCTCTTTTGGTTTCAATTTAATCATTTTTATTTTTAAAAAATTATATGATTTTGAATTTATCTTCATAAATTATTTCAATTTGTTTTTTAAAATTTCTCATAATCTCAATTAAATATCTTGATATTTAATTTATACCTGATTTTACTATATTTATTTTTATTATTGTATAAGTAAATATTAACTTAGAAAATCAAAGTTTTTAAACACTGTAGAGTCAATAACTTGAATCATGGATTTAACAAATTAAACCATGAAGTTTGGATCATTCTAATATATAGCCCTTTCAATATTAAAAAAAAAAGTCATTGTAATTATCTTTGAAGTAAAATTACATTTTTTACCAATAATTCATGATATCTTGAAATTCATTAAGTCAATTGAATCATATCAGAACAACAATTATAAAAATAAATTCTAATTAAAGAGTTAAGTGAAAAGATTTCAAAAATAATCTATTAGCTCAGGTTTAATAACAATATCAAATAATTATACTGAATATTATTTTTTTATTCCAAAAAATTTTAACTCGAGGATTAGCATAGTGGAACTTTTACAGTTACAACTACAATATATCTCTGCATATTATATGAATTTGAATACTTCCCCCACTTGGTTCCTACTTGTCATAATTCTTTAAATTATCCGCCCAGTAAAATAATTAATGTTGGTTTATGGTTTCTTACCCTCTTGAAGCTAGTGATGATAACTTGTAAGAAGGTGGTTTGAAAATTAATGAATCTTTTCCTCTTTTAATTCATTTACATGCTTCACTTTCACGATCAATCAGCAGGACGGTAATCTTCAGTTGTTTGTGACTAGACAACCACTTTTGTCTGCCACCTTGATGACTTCGACAGGAATCAATTTAGCAGCAACCAAAAAAAAAAAAAAAAAAACAGATTAGCAGTAAATGAGCCCTCAATTTGGCCTTCACAAATTTCCTGTAGCTTGGGCTAGATTCATAAGCATGGATGCAACTCTAAGTGAGACGAGTACCACCAGAAGAACACTTTACCTTCATGCATGAAACAATCAGCCCTTGTATATGGTGTTCATCATTATTTTCTAGTGGCCTAAAGGACTGTACAATTCATGAAACAAGATCATAGTTTTTCAATATCTATAATTCAATATCTAGTGGCCTAAATGGAGAGGGCCTGGAAACTGGGATACGAACCAGGGAATGAGCCCTAGGAAGGGTTCGTCCAGGTCCCTCACCATGTCCAGGACAGCTTCTTCTTCCAGTCCCAAATGGTATTCGATGAAAATGCCGCCCTCTCACATCAATCATGTTGCTATTTCCACTCCAGTCTTCACGAGTAACTCTTGTTGTATGAAGTTTTACAGCAACTCTTTGTGGCCAAAACTCAAGTGGATTTTCCCAGTGATTTGGATCCATCCCAAGTGACCAAATATCAAGAAACAGTCTGGTCTTCGCTGGAATTTTGTACCCAGAAATGGTGCAGTCTCTTACTATTATTGGACCTGTGGGTGGTGTTAAGCAACCATCTCACCTAAAAGATTAAGCTGTTAGGTGAAGCCTAGAAAAAAATTTATATTATTCTCTAACACACACCCTCAAGTGAAAGCTCTTTGGGCTTGAAACTTGCACAAACCCACACTATCTTGTGCTTGATTTTTATCAAATAGAATGGGGGTGGTGAGATTCGAACTCATGACCACTAGGTTAACAAGACTCTGATATCATATTAATGAATCATCTCACCTAAAAATTTAAGTTGTTAGATGAAACTCCAGAATATGATTTATCCTCGGTGTTTCTTTTACTATAGCCTGGAGGTATATGGAAGATTTACTATATCTGATTCTGGTACTGGCCTGCTCCTTCCCACAACAGAGTCAATTTCCTGTCTAGCTTTCTCCATCATAATTGGGTGGTTAATGAGCTTTGCTAGTCCCCATTCTACTTTAATGGAAGATGTGTCTCTCCCAGCACCAAATATGCTCTGAAAAATTACAAAACTTACATGTCATAATGTAGTTCACCAGTCATGAGTATGTTAATCGCATCACAATCATTTTTTCTTTCATGAAGAAATTTTACACATTTTAAACTCTAACCCTGTTTGTTTTCCAGATAATTCCCCAACAAAATTCTGAAAGATATGCAGTTTCTCTTAAATTTTAAGCACAAACAATCTGAAGAAAATCAATATTGCTTTCATGTATGAGGACAGAATGACTTCAGGTTTATTAATTCTAAACAGAATTGAATCTTCCGAAAAACAATTCAGGAATTCTTCTTTTTTACATTCTGTTTGAAAATTTTTGTTATTCATTTTTTAAATATTTTCAAAATCTTTAATTATTAGTCTTCTTGATTACAATTTAGTCCTATTTGGTTAAACTCTCTAAATTTTGCACACATAAAGCAAATCAGCAAATGTTGACCACATTGTTTTTCTTAGAAAGTCTACATACCGAATAGATATAAATAGAGGAGTAATTTTAAGAACTTTCCATAAATCAAACGAACATTCGAAAGACAAATAGCATTATAACAAAGTTTCAATATATACTCAATTAGTACTAAGCATTCGCGGGATCAAAACGTGTGATGGGATAGCACGCAAGAGGCAAAACCCTTGATCCTGAATAACCTGTCTCCAGTTCGTTCTCAATCTTAGCATCATCTTTCACTTCCCAATCAAAGCATTGTACTAGGGCTCCTATCGTTGCGTGCGTGACAATCAAGCCATGAGAAGCACCAATGCATGCTCTCCTTCCACTTCCAAATGGAAGAAAACGAAAATCATGATCTCCCTTAAAGTCCATTGTTGGATGATGATCAGAATTGTTGTCCATCGAATCGGCCAAGAACCTCTCTGGAAAGAAGTCATCTGGCTTCTCCCAAGAATCCGAGTCTCGCATTATGGCATAGGCGTTGATGAGGATTCTAGTGCCAGCTTTAATGTCATAGCCATTGATCCTAGTATCTACGTCGCATTGCCTTGCCCGCAAGGTTGCTATAGCTAGGGTTCAGCCTTACGGTTTCCTTCACGACTGCCTGTAAGAAACGAAGCTTTGGGACGTCGGATTCTTTGAGTAGCCTATAGTTAGACCCAACAACCGAGTGGATCTCCTCTCTTAGCTTCATGAATGCACTGGGATTGTTTATTAACTCTGTAATGGCAGATTGCATGGCCGTCGCAGTAGTTTCCACTCCCGCAAAAAACATTTCCTGTACAACAAAAAATAATTAAGTTCATGGCAGCAAAATAACAGTAACCTATTGCAATACATAGGTAGAATTAATGCGTTTCAATTATACACATACACACAAGCAACTTTGATTAGTCATGAAGTGGAATACATCTTTGAATGGTTATAAACTATTTATCTCTAATTATTTTAGAGTTTCTGAACTTCAGAGGAAAATCTTATTGATTGTAATCCGATTTCTAGATACATATTTTATTATCTATTTAAATTACTGAGTGAGAGACCAAATTTTTGGAACCAAAATATACTATTACATATTTAAATCTACATTTTAATGTAAGCATGTGTGTGTAACGTAATAATAATTATTTTCTCAGAAAAATCATGAATTTAGTTAACATCTGAAATATTTTTCGTTGCTCGAGATTATTTCTAATTAACATGTGAAAAAATATCTTCAGGTCGCATAGATATTATTTGGGATTTTTTACTTTTAAATCTTATTTTTATTATCTGCTAGTTTTGTCATTATTTCAATGGCACTAGCATCCTTACAATTATCATAAAAATAAATCTGAAAAAATATTTAGAATTTCAGGGGGAGGTGGAGATAGATTGAGGCATTTAACAAAGTGCAATAAAACCATAATAAATATATATGGGTGGTGTACTAAAAGTAAATTAAGAACTCACTAGGAAGAACTTTTTTATATGCGTCCGTGTTAACTTCAACTCAGCATTTGTGTCTTTATATGTCTCCATTAAGATGAACATCAAATCATTCTGTTCTTCGTCGCGACTGTTGATCAAGTTATCAAAATTGTCATCATATTTCTTCATCAGTTGCTCCAGTAGCTCGTCATACTTCCTAGTCGCTGATACAAGCCTTTTCCCTTTTCCTAAAAGGTCAAATCTGTTTAAAGGGCCAAAAACTTCATTGAAACTAAACTTTGCTGCATTTTCCATTATATCTCCCACCAACTTACTTATTTCTATAGGTAAATTAGGGTTTTCCACGCATATATTGCCAATCACCATCCTACAGATTATAGCGCTAGCGAAGACCGATAGTTCCTCACCTATATCGCATGGCTTCCCTTCTCTTGATTTATCCACCAGTGATTTCAAAAGCTTCAATGTCTCTTGCTCCCGGATTTGAAAGAATCGATCAAGCTGAGGGCCACCGAATAGTTTGGTCATGCATAGCTTCTTCATAAACCGCCAATATGTGCCATACGGGGCGTTGAAGAAAGTATATCCATCGTAAATGTCAAATTTTGAGAGACCAAACCCGAGTGTATACTTCGAGGCAAAATCAGCATCATGGATTTTTAAAATCTCCTTTGCTGTGTTGGCATCAGATACAACATAAATTGGAGTTGATCCAAATGTAAGAATATTTCCCTTTGAGTGGCCGGTGTATTAACGGTCCGATCATTAAAGTTCAAGTTCTTTATAAAGTCTACGAATTCTAATACGTCAAAGCGAAACCGTGATGGATCGGTCTCAATAAACGAGTATTAGAATGGGTACGTTGAGACCCTCTCCTCTAACCATAAAATAACATATATTCTCATAAGGTTGTATACATACATATATTGATGGTTTTA
The DNA here is from genome assembly GCA_009078335.1 of Salix brachista. Classification (NCBI taxonomy): domain Eukaryota; kingdom Viridiplantae; phylum Streptophyta; class Magnoliopsida; order Malpighiales; family Salicaceae; genus Salix; species Salix brachista. Next base: position 5,374,386 of record CM018587.1, read on the forward strand.
AATATATGTATGTGTATAAAATAAAGTTATAGAATTAATACAATGTCTTTAATATCATTTGATTAAAAGACACAAACCCTCCTTCCCATTTGTTGACACCCATTCGGTGGGTATAAATAGAAGGGGTGGTTATTAATTTGTGATGACTGAAAATTTAGAAAAGGAAGAGAATAGAAGAAACAAAACCGAAAGTGAATCCCTCTCCATCAAAGGGATTGAGAACAGTAGAAGGGATAGAGGAGAAGATCAACAAAGTGATCATCAAAGGATTCTATGCAACAGTTCAAGATCAAAATGGATAACGGTAAGTTCTAAATTCTCCATTGTTCAAGTTTATTGAAGTTTTCATCATCAATATATAAGACTTGTGGGATTAAATGGTCTATGTATTTGGGGATAGATTTCATAAATAGAAATCAGTTAAAAGTAAATAATTTACATGTGGTATCAGAGCCAAATAGAACCCATTAATCTCCCATTAAAGGATTGGTGATGAAATCCGTTTCTTTTATTTAATCTTATCAAACATTGATAAATTGAAATGTATGAAAACAATTATATCAATGTGTAGAGGCTGAGATTATCTTTCCAACAGTATATTATATGTTAAAATGTTGGGTGTAGATCAAAAGTAATGATTTCTTGAAGATTACTGGTTTTAATGGTGGTTTTCGTCATAGATGACGATGAATAAAAAACCAACCGGTCGACCGGTTCACTTGGTAAAAGTAAACCGGTCGACTGGTTCTTGGTAAAATAAGGTGGCAAAGCCAACCAGTCGACCGGTTCACTTGGTAAAAGTGAACCGGTCGACCGGTTCATTTTTTTTTACCCAACCGGTTTCAATTCCTTATGCAATTTGTCTTACAAGCGGTCGACCGGTTCACTTGGTAACCCAAGCGGTCGACCGGTTCATGAAGAAACCCTTTTAATGCATGCAATGTGAAGTGTGTGAGTTCATTTTAATTTGTGCTATCAAGTTAGAAATTGAGATTTATATAAAGCATTAAAAGGAGTTCATATTACTTATAACTTGTTAATCACCACAGTGATCTGGTTATATTTAATGTGACGGTAAAGTAAAGATTCATAATTGATCATGATTAAATGATGCTTAAATGACATGAAAGGTTTCGATTGATCAATTAATTACTTAATATATCCTAGGAGATCACCCACAGGTGGATCATTGGGTGTAATAAATAACACCTAAAGTATTAATCATTTATGCTACGGTCGATAATGTGTATACCCACAGGTAGCATTGTTATCGGTGGTATGTATGACTTGATTAATTATTAAAGAAAATCTAAACAAGCATCATGCAAAGTGTATGTATTTATGTATTGCCCATAGGTTGCTTAAATACATACAAGTAAAGTGTTTAGATTTTATTGGTTGATGAATCTATTAAAGTTTCAAAGCACTAACGGTAAGCACGTTGGAAATCTTGCAGCTTCATCAAGTTTGTTTGCTTCTGCAAATTCTGTGGTAAAGTTTAATGGACTCAACTATGAGGAATGGTCTGAACAGATAAGGTTTTCTTTGGGTGTAATGTCCCTAGACCAAGCCATACTCACAGATGAGGAGCCAGCAGCCATAACGGATGAGAGCTCAGAATTGGAAAAGTCTCGTTATGAGATGTGGGAGCGCTCTAACCGGCTGTGCCTGAACTTACTGAGGATGTCGATGGCGGAAAGTATAAAGCCATCTATGCCTAAAACAGAAAAAGCAAGGGAATTCATTCTGAAAATAAAGGAACAATCCCAATCGGATGTGGCTGACAAATCGATTGTAGGCAGTCTAATGAGCGAGCTGACTACGAAGAGGTTCGATTGGTCTCAGACAATCCATGAACATGTCACGCACATGTCTAATCTGGCATCACGATTGACGTCCATGGGGATGGAGGTGCATGAATCTTTCTTGGTTCAGTTTATCATTAACTCCCTGCCTCAAGAGTATGGCCAGTTCCAGGTGAATTACAACACCATAAAGGATAAATGGAACTTTCAGGAATTGAAGGCCATGCTCATACAGGAGGAGGCGAGGTTAAAGAAGCACAAAAATCAAGTTGCACTCATCGTTGGACTAAACAAAGCCGGTAGCAGCTTTAAGAAACCAAGTATGAAGGACAAAAGGAAGGATAAGGGTATCTTTAAAGGACCTGAAAGTAAAATCCGTAAAGTGGTCAAATGTTTCTTCTGCAAGAAGGAGGGACACATAAAGAAAGATTGTCCTAGAAGGAAGGCATGGTTTGACAAGAAAGGTACACAACATTTATTTGTTTGTTCCGAATTAAATCTTGTAGAAGTGCCTAGAAATACTTGGTGGCTTGATTCTGGTGCATCTACTCATGTATCTCATATTGAACAGGGATTCAGTACGATCCAGCCTTTAAAAGAAACTGAAAGTTATTTGTTCATGGGAAACAGGATGAAGGCGCGGATAGTAGGCATTGGGACGTACAGATTGATCTTTGACACTGGTTGTTTTATAGATCTTGAAAATTGTCTCTTTGTACCTGAATGTGCTAGAAATCTTGTTTCAGTAAGTAGGTTGGACGATTTAGGATTTGACTTTAAGATTGGACATGGTGTATTTTCTTTGTACCGAAAAGACTACTTTTATGGTAATGGTACTTTGGTTGATTCACTGTATAGGTTTAATCTTGATAAAAGTTTTTCTGAATCTTTGTTTAATGTTGAGAATCAAGGAATTAAACGTAGTGCATCAAACGAAAAATCAGCACTCTTGTGGCATAAAAGATTAGGTCACATATCTAAAGAAAGGATGACGAGGTTAATAAAGAAAGAATTATTACCTCCATTAGATTTTAGTGACTTAGATGTGTGTATAGAATGCATTAAAGGAAAGCAAACCAAACACATCACAAAGAAACCCGCCACAAGAAGTAATCAACTTTTAGAGTTGATACACACGGATATTTGTGGCCCATTCGATGCTCCGTCATGGAGTGGTGAAAAATACTTTATCACTTTTATTGACGATTACTCACGTTATGGATACACTTATTTATTGCATGATAAAGCTGAGTCGGTGAATGTACTGCAATTATTCATTGATGAAGTGGAAAGGCAATTAGAAAAGAAAGTGAAAGTAGTGAGATCGGATAGAGGTGGTGAGTTTTACGGTAGATTCATAGAAAGTGGACAATGTCCAGGTCCATTTGCAAAACTTCTAGAAAGTAAAGGCATTTGTGCGCAATACACAATGCCGGGAACACCTCAGCAGAATGGAGTAGCTGAAAGGCGTAACCGTACATTAATGGAAATGGTTAGGAGTATGTTAAGTAATTGCAAACTTCCCATGTCGTTGTGGATATACGCATTAAAGACTGCGACGTATATATTAAACCGGGTTCCTAGTAAAGCGGTTCCAATGACACCATTTGAAATATTTAAAGGAAGGAAACCCAGTTTAAGACATTTACGTGTTTGGGGATGTCCAGCGGAAGTAAAGCCGTATAACCCACATGAAAAGAAATTAGACTCAAGGACGGTCAGTGGATATTTTATTGGCTATCCGGAAAAGTCTAAGGGATTTGTCTTTTACTGTCCTAGTCATAGTACGAGAATTGTCGAGACGGGTAATGCTAGGTTCATTGAAAATGGTGACACTAGTGGGAGTTCAGAATCTAGGGGAGTGAACATAAAAGAAATACGGGTAGAAGATTCTTCACCCGTAGTTCCTACCCAAGTTGTTATTCCTGTTGTTGGTGTACAACCAAATACCGAAATGGAACAACAGAATGAGGAACATACGGTCCCACTAAACCAGGAAATCAAAAATGAACCTATCGCAATTCAAGAACAGAACATCATGCCACAAGTACCATTGAGGCGATCTATAAGGGAAAGAAGATCCGCCATTACAGATGACTAGGTGGTTTACGATGTTGAAAATAAATGCGACCTTAGTCTTAATGAAGAACCGAAAACATTCAGAAAAGCCATGGAAAGCGAAAATTCTGAAAAGTGGTCTAATGCTGCAGAAGAAGAAATTTCTTCTATGAATGTCCACAAAGTGTGGGACCTAGTGGAGTTGCCTGATGGTTTCAAAACTGTTGGGTGTAAATGGATCTTTACGACCAAACGGGATTCTAAAGGCAACTTAGAAAAGTACAAGGCTCGCCTTGTTGCTAAAGGTTTCACTCAAAAGGATGGCATTGACTATACGGAAACCTTCTCTCCAGTTTCAAAGAAGGATTCCTTAAGAATTGTTTTGGCATTGGTGGCTCATTATGATTTAGAGCTTCACCAAATGGATGTTAAAACCGCCTTTCTGAATGGAGAGCTTGAGGAAGAAATTTATATGGACCAACCTGAAGGTTTTGTGGCCACAGGAACGGAAAATCTTGTGTGTAGGCTTAGGAAGTCAATATATAGATTGAAACAAGCTTCCAGACAATGGTATATAAAATTTAATGATACCATATTGTCGTATGGTTTTGTAGAGATCATCGTTGATCGATGCATCTACATGAAGGTTAGTGGGAGCAAGTTTGCCATTCTGGTATTATATGTTGACGACATATTAATAGCTGCGAATGACATGGGAATGTTAAGTGACGTAAAGAAATATCTCTCTAGTAACTTCGAAATGAAGGATATGGGTGAGGCATCTTATGTGATAGGGATAGAAATAATCCGTGATAGATCACAAGGACTGTTAAGTTTGTCTCAGAAAGGATATATAAATAAAGTTCTAAAGAGATATGGGATGGATAAATGTTCCATTGGAAAGGCTCCAATTCAGAAAGGGGATCAATTCAGCAAAATGCAATGCCCGAAAAATGAATTGGAACGAAAAGAAATGGAAAGAATTCCGTATGCTTTAGTGGTTGGGAGTTTGAACTATGTTCAAACATGTACTCGGCCAGATATCAGTTTTGCTGTTGGTATGTTGGGCCGGTATCAAAGTAATCCCGGAATGGATCACTGGAAAGCTGCAAAGAAAGTTCTCAGGTACTTGCAAGGCACCAAAGAGTACATGCTTACATACAAGAGATCCGACAATATATAAATCATCGGATACTCAGATTCAGACTATGCCGGCTGCGTCGACAGTAGAAAGTCGACGTTTGGCTATCTGTTCCTATTAGCTGGGGGAGCAGTCTCATGGAAGTGTGGAAAGCAGTCTGTCATTGCTACTTCCACCATGGAGGCCGAATTCGTGGCATGCTTTGAAGCCACGGTTCACGCATTGTGGCTGCGGAACCTTATCTCAGGGCTTGGAATCGTTGACAGTATAACCAAGCCACTGAGAATTTACTGTGATAATTCTGCAGCAGTCTTCTTCTCAAAGAATGACAAGTATTCGAAAGGTGCTAAACACATGGAAATTAAATACTTGTCTGTAAAGGAAGAAGTGCAGAAACGCAGAGTGACTTTTGAGCATATAAGGACAAACATGATGTTAGCAGATCCGTTGACAAAAGGATTACCGCCCGGTATATTTATTGGCCATGTAAAGAAAATGGGCATAATAGATAAGACCTTGCTACAATAGTTGTGCTCATGTAAAATTGTTACTCAAAGATGATGTCATTAAAGTTTGTGTTTTTCTGTATTTAAAGAATGTTATCATAATAGTTATGCATGTAAAGTTTTTTTTTTTTAGATAACATATAAAGTTGAGAATTATGGTTTCTCTCAACATAAAGATTTTTGAGAATCATTGTAAAATCTCAATAGAAAAGAAGTAGTAAAGTTGGAATTGGTGTGTGGTACTTGGAAGGGACCCCTTCGCAGTAAATGATGGGCAACCGCCATGACTCGGCTAACTCTGGTTTTATGGCACTTACGATATATTGAACTTGATGTAAAGATGCGCATGAAAGGGAATTGGACTATAAAGTTAACACAACGGCCAAGTGGGAGAATGTAAGAATATTTCCCTTTGAGTGGCCGATGTATTAACGGTCCGATCATTAAAGTTCAAGTTCTTTATAAAGTCTACGAATTCTAATACGTCAAAGCGAAACCGTGATGGATCGGTCTCAATAAACGAGTATTAGAATGGGTACGTTGAGACCCTCTCCTCTAACCATAAAATAACATATATTCTCATAAGGTTGTATACATACATATATTGATGGTTTTAAATATATGTATGTGTATAAAATAAAGTTATAGAATTAATACAATGTCTTTAATATCATTTGATTAAAAGACACAAACCCTCCTTCCCATTTGTTGACACCCATTCGGTGGGTATAAATAGAAGGGGTGGTTATTAATTTGTGATGACTGAAAATTTAGAAAAGGAAGAGAATAGAAGAAACAAAACCGAAAGTGAATCCCTCTCCATCAAAGGGATTGAGAACAGTAGAAGGGATAGAGGAGAAGATCAACAAAGTGATCATCAAAGGATTCTATGCAACAGTTCAAGATCAAAATAGATAACGGTAAGTTCTAAATTCTCCATTGTTCAAGTTTATTGAAGTTTTCATCATCAATATATAAGACTTGTGGGATTAAATGGTCTATGTATTTGGGGATAGATTTCATAAATAGAAATCAGTTAAAAGAAAATAATTTACACCAAAACGTATTTGCATGAGAGGGCCATATCTGCTAGCAAGTGTTCTGAGGGAGTTCGGTAAATTTGAGCTTAACAGGTGAAGGTGACCAATAATGGGTAAGGCTAGAGGGTTCGGTGGGTGGCGAGTCTTGGTGCCAAAGGCGGTGCTTGTTTTGAAAAAGAGCTGCACCGCGATGATAATTATGGTACTCCAAGTGATGCAGATGCAGCAATAATATGCAAAACTATGATCACTAGGGGCCATGATCAGCAAGTTTTATAGCTTGACACAAAAGGAAGAGCAGTGCTTAAGAGTGCAGGCGTGGAAAAAAAAATATATATATATATATATTTCATTTAGATTAATAAAATTAGCAAGTAATTACACGGATTCTTTCGTACCCCCATTCAAATTGTTGAACTTTTATTATTAATAAAATAAACTTAACTTAATTGTATGAATACTTAGATGCAGGAGTAGCACATGTTCACATGCATTAAACACACTTCAAGGCCATTGACTAGCAGTGTTTAATGAACGCAGTGCTAGGCATTATGGATTTCCTCAAACAGGTTAATTTGCCAGGGCCATCTTGGATCGGTTAATTAAACAGCAGATGATGTACCAAAATTATTGCTTGCAGAAGGTGGTTTTTCATATAATATTCATACCAACGAGGTCACGTCAACGTGGTTTTCAGCAAATAAATTATAATTTATATATTCCCTTTTCTTTTTCTTTTTTGTCTTCGATGTACTTTTCAACTTACACAATTTCTACAGCTATAGCTATTATGACTCACTTCAATTTATTTTATTTAGTCGGTGTTGGGCTCTAAGATGTTTTATGGGGTTAAGGCTCATCACAGAATTAAATTGTTTGGTAAAGGGTAAATCAGTTTTTTAAGCTATGGAGCTCAGTTTTCACTGTACTTGCTCCTTGAGAGAGAGACCGTCCTTGCGTACAAACCAACCTAGGCCTCATTTTTTCTTAATAACAATTACAGCAGCTCTCTAAATTTCCAAAAACAAAATGATTAGACTACAATTAAGCACCGTTCAAATCACACAAACCAAAGAAACCCAGAACCAAGAGAGTCACGATAACCAAACCTCAAAATCAGTATAAAGCAAGCAACCTTACAGAAAAAAAACTAGAAGGAAAAAAAATCGTATTTAAAATACAGAAAAATACACCTTAACAGTGAAATCATGAACAGATTGAGGACTGGATTGGCTAGCGGATTGGCTAGCCATTGAATGATTGAGTGTTACAGAACCCAATAAAGGCCTTGAGACCCCTGCTTTGATTGACCGAGAAAGTAAAGAAAGTGGTGAGTTGTTCAGAGATGGCAATAGGGTTTGCTTGGGATTGAAAGATAATTGTTTTCAGAATATAAAAGAGGCAGATAATGATGCAAAGTAGATATTTTGTGAGAGAGAAGAGCGATAAGAGATCATGCAAAGTATGGATCGTAGATGTTATTCCTGATGATATTTTACTAGAAGTTGTTCTTTGATCAAACAGCAAGGGATTGTCGAAACCTTCACGTATAAATTTAGTTCGTGATGGAATTGCAAGTAGTTTGATGAAAGAATAAAAAAAATTACTAATTTACTTGAATTATTAATTATATTTTATTATTATGATTATTAAATCTATAATATTTAGAAAACAATATATGTATGTATGTATGTATGTATGTATGTATGTATGTATGTATGTATGTATGTATGTATGTATGTATGTATGTATGTATGTATGTATGTTTGTGTGTGTGTGTGTATGTGTGTCCTTTAAAGTAATTTCATAAGTTGACAGCAATATGAAAAAACATAGTAACCAAACACATGAAACTGTTTTTCATTAAATCTCAAACTCAACCATAGTTTTAATCAAACACTTCAATTTTAATTATGAACTACAGCTAAAAGTGTTTTTTATGAAACTATTTTTTTTAAACCTCAACCACGACAGTAACCACACTTCAATCTTAATATGAAAGACATTTATTAATGAAAAAGTAATTAAAACACTGGATCTTTCTTTCAATATCCAAAGATAAGAATTTGAATCTACCAACATTAGCTCTCATATTGATCAACACTTAGCAAATAGGATTATTTTGGTAAGGTTTTCATGTCAGCGACTTTTATTTTCTTTTGTTTATGGGTTTCTCATTGATAGGGTTTTTTTTTTCGTTAAAGGATATTATAAGCAGTTTTACGCTTATTTTAACTCTTTCAATCATAATTTTCAATCTCATTTTTTGATCAGGATAGAATTTTACAAAAAAAAATAAAAATAGAGGTCTTGCTTTATATATTATTAATATTTCATGGTAATTAGATATTGAAAATGTTTTGTGATAAGGCCTGAAGCTATTGTGCGGGAGCTATATTTGTTTCTCAGTTTAGGATTTTTTTCCTGTTTTATTTAGAACTCTTTATCATTGCTTAGAAAGTTTTTATCTATTATAAATAGGGTTATTTAGCATATATTTAGGTTTTAAAAAATAAATAAAAGATGCATTTATTATTCATAAATAAAACTTGTGTAAAAGACTCTTTGCTCTTGTTCTTGATTTCTTATAGAACTACTATGACCTATCAAATAATTAATCAATTTTTATGGGTCTATTATATACCTTTCATTCATGTCTCTTTATAGGTGTTGGGCTTTATAGGTGTTGGGTTGGGGTTTGGTTTGGTTTTTATAATCATGGTATCTCTATACATGTTATTATTGTGTCAATCTCAATCATAAGATTGATTTTAACTTTCATGTAAATAATTAATTTGATTGTGAGATTCTGGATTTTTATATTCATAATTAATTTGATTATATCCATTTGGTTTTAGTTTTCATGGTATTTCATCATTTTCATAATTTCATCTAGACGTGCTGCATAACATTAAAAAAATAATGTAGATTATTTTTTATCTATTTGTTTATAATTTTTTAAGGAAAAAAAATATCAAAATGAGTTAATATATCTTTTGATGATGATTTGAAAACGAATCTTTTGTAGAAGATAGGAAATGATGCAAATTAGCGAGCATCACCAAAAAAACCATTAGAGGTACCAATTTGGCCTATTATAAGGTGAAAACTAAGAGTATTCAAGACAAATTGATAGGGTTGATTTTGGATATTTAGGTTAACAAGTTGCACATCTTTCAAACTAGATTTTTGTGTAATGTTGGAGCTATAAATAGCTAGAAACTAGAAATCTAAATCTTTCTCTTATATATGGTAGGCATATCAACCTAATTTCTAATTCTGTGAGGTAAATATCTTGGATGGTTCCACTAGAAACTCTACCCAACTTGAGTTTTGATTTCGGGTTTTCGAAATCAACTTGTCTAGATATATTCAACAAATATGATTCCCAATAGGACCATTTAAGAATGGCTCAAGAAGTAGCACATTGATAGCATCACACAAGATGAAACTAGAGCAAGGCAGATCCAGGGATGTGTACTATATCCATCTACAGATTACCATGATGAGATAAAATTCAACTGGTATGGAACTATTATTTCATTATCACACTAGGAAGTAATAGATCACAAACAAAAGACAGAAGTACTGTACTTGATGTTCTATACTATGTACATCAGTCAAACAATACGTAGGACTTGTCTATCCTACACACCTTCAAAAGAATGAAGGAACATCAATAAAATCTTCATAAGAATGAAGGACATCAATAAAATCTTCATAAGAATGAAGGGAACAAGGGTACAAGATTGCTCAGCAGCAACGTTTCACTGGCATATTGAAATCTAAGAGCCCCCTGCCAATAAAAGTTCCAAGCCTCTCTGAAAAAGATATAACCAGAAGATGATCAATCTCAATGCACAGGATGTCACCAAAGAGAGTGACTGTCTTCCCGCTGTTGGTTTACCATAAAATATTGTGGCACTATCACCAGAAGATGATCGGTTACCGCATTGACATAAGAGTTCGCACTCTTTTCTCTCTCTCGGCCTTCTTAGCAGTTGGAGTCCTCTTCAGTTTTTGCAACTCCTCCATCACTACCTTCTCAACCGTGTCAATCGAGTTCAGGAGTTTCTTCTGAGGCGTTAGAGATTCTGAATCGCCAGAGGCTTGGTTTGTGATATGCTGTAAAAAATTTGGCACTTTACCAACGGTGGAAGGAGAGCCCTTGAATGCAGGAGTTGGTGTGGAGGACATAATCCTGTTACCGTGCACCAGATGAACAACTGGTGTTGCCTCAGAAAAGTCAGGATCCATTCGGCCTTGTGACATTGGGCTCCCAAATTCTCTACCATCACTTCCTCCCAAGCGTCCCCTCCTTTCAATTGCCTAAACAAAGAATTTCTCAAAAATAAGTTGAACGGGAAAGTAACTAAAACTGAAAACCATGTACATTTAAGCAACATTTCAACCTTACTTGAAGAATTATGGGGCAATGAAGGTTTTCACAAGGTTGAAAACTGTGAGATTGGATAATGTGTTGGCTTTTGCCAACAAGGCAATGTAGCCAAGGTTATTTGACAACCCATTTCTCGTGGGTGATCGAGTTGAACACCAGGGATGTCTAGTCAATACCAATAAAATTCCGGTCTCTTTGACCAATTTGACAATACACTCGTGGGGATTGATCTATAAACTTAGGACACGGATGACACCCCCTCATTAATGGAGCAAATTAGAGAATGAAGCACAGCCACACCCACAAACTCATCATCAACCTTTCACACCCCACTATGCAAGGATTGAAATGAAAAAATACAGAAATTGCAGAAGTTCATCAAAGCAGTCTGTTTCACTCAACACACAATAAATAAATCAATATTTACTGTAATATGTTGGTCGCAGAATGCAGATGAAAAGGAAATCAGACTATTATAAAAGAAACAAAAATATCTTCCAACATTCCTTGCATAGAACATGGTTTCCTCAGATTCAATTTCACGAAGCCATATAATAATAATACATAGAATCAAACACCACGCAGGTAGCCAGCAAATTATTCCCAAGTTAGTTTATCACAAAATACAATGACCCAGTACATTATAAAAGTAAAATCCAATTATCAAATGAGAACCAGATTAACCCATCATTCGAACCCTATAACAATCCCAAAATAACACAATCAAGAAGAATCTTAATTACACAACCAAACGATCAATTTATAATCATCTACGCACGACACTAGTCAAAGTCCCAAGGTTTATCGAATGACGTTACTCCAAATATATCAGACAACAAATGTTTTACAACAGAGCGTAAAAAGAAGAAAACAATCATTACCCTCACAATAGCAGTGATATCACGAAGAGGAGTTCTAGGGTACCAAGAAGGTAACACGCTATTTGATCCACGACCCCTTCCTCTCCGGGCGCTCCCAGGGGGGGGCATATTTTCTCTATCCATTATAGTCCGGCCTCCCCGGCCCCTTGGAGTGCCCAAACTAACTCTTCCACGCCCAGTAATGGTACCCACGCCCACTGTTTGATTTCTTATTGCAGCGTTTGTTCTAGGAGAACCAAACAGCGCCATGTCAAACTCTGGCCGGTCTTGATAGATACCAAGACTCCTTGACTGTCTTCTCGCAGCAAAGATTGCTGCTATGTCTACTGCCCTTGATAGTCTATCTCTTGATTCCGCCATTTTTAACTGAGAGAATTAACCAAGATTCTGTTACATTAATCACTGATTAGAAGACTTAACAAGTCTAATTCACAATGGAAACTGAACAAAACAGAGATCTCAAGTTATATAAAGAGAACCCCCGAGAAATGAGGGTTTTGTCAGAATACAACTGAGAATAATGAAACAAGATATTTTTACTATAATCATTTCAAGAAAACAAAACTTTCCAGGAAAATCAGGGTTTCTCGCACCCCAGATGAAACTAAAATTAAACACAAAAACAGAGATCGCGTCACATTTTCAGTGAAAACTCCCCATTTTCTCATCATTCAGACCCAGATTCAATTTAATTTACGAAACATAAAATATCCTCCTACCCAATTGAGAAAATAACATTTTCTTGTTACCCAAATCACTGATTTTAAAGAAAGAACAAGATTCTATAGAAACAAGCATAATGAGCAATTAACAAATAAAAGAACAAAGCAAGACCCAGATGCGTTTTCTTCAGAAAAATGGCACTTCAAATAAAACCCAAATGACAGATTCTGAAGATAGAAATGAGAAAGGGTTTGGTGTTGTTGCCTTGGAAAGGCAAAGAAAGATTAGGGCTTAAGGTTTAGCTTCATTGATTAGGGTAGTAGGGTGCTCAAATTTTGAAATGCGTTCGGAGGCGGGATTCTTCACGTTACGCTTATGCCCTCACAATTGGGCTTCACCATCATGGTGTTACGTCTCCAGCAAATTGAGAAGATAAAAATGGATTTTCGAGGAATCCAAAACCTCCAAATAAATTTAATTAATGAAATTTGTTCGATGCCTAATCAAACTGAATCCCAGCTTAATATAGACGACTCAATGACTTAATGAATGACAAGGCTTTTCCCCCCACGTAATCCTACTAATCAGCTAATTTGAATTATTGACTCAATCTTCCTAACCAGACACTGGATAAGAGAACCGTAACTAAAACAATTACTTATTAATTGGACTCTAATTATCTGAAGACTTATTCCTTGACTGAACCGGCTAACTGGACCGATTGACTCCCTTAGCTAAACTAAATTACCCCAACTGGTCTTCTAGAAGTTGTCCACGTGTCGTTGCCTCCTGCCCGTTGCCTCCTGCCCGTTGCCCCGTTGTCCATCTCTTCGACTGGACGTGATGGGACGACTCGGCCACCTGGCGCCATTAGGCAGCTCCCACGCCTGAGGCACGTGACATTGCCCCCTCCTTCAGATGACCTTGCCCACAAGGTCAGGATATTCACTTGCCAATCCTGCGTATTCCACCCACGTGACCTCTTCTTCTCCCAAACCCTTCCACTTTACCAACACTTCCGTCACGGCCTTCCCTCCTTTCTTCTTCATCCTTCTGCTCACTATCATCTCCGGTTCCGGTCTAGCTACTCCTTCTTTATCCGTGGGCGGCAGTGTCACCACCAGCTGGTGGCGATTACCCAACTTCTCCTTCAAACAAGAAACATGGAAGACTGGATGGATCTTGGACTCCAACGGCAGATCCAGTCGGTAAGCCATTTCCCCAATTTTTTCCATGATTTTGAAAGGTCCATAAAACCTGGGTGCTAACTTCATGTTCTTTCTTTGTGCTAATGTCTGTTGACGGTACGGTTGTAATCTGAGATACACCCAATCACCGGCGTTGAAGCTCCGGTCAGTCCATTTGCGATCAGCCCACTTCTTCATGCGATCCTGCGCTTGCTGCAAGTTGTAGTGAAGGATGCGCAAAATTTCCTCCCAGCTTTTCAAGGTATTCTCCACCTCTTGCAACCTTGTAGTGCCTGCTGTATATGTCATCAATTTTGGGGGAGGGTAGCCATAAACTGCTTCGAATGGGGATAGATTTGTAGATGAATGTGTGGTGGTGTTGTACCACCACTCTGCTAGTGGTAGAAATTGGGACCAAGCTTTCGGCTTGTCCTTTGAAAAACACCTTAAGTACTGCTCCACCATTTTATTGACGATCTCAGTCTGTCCATCCGTCTGAGGGTGATAGGCTGATGAGAATTTTAGCTCAGTCCCCTGTAGTTTAAATAATTCCTTCCAAAAACTGCTTGTGAATGTGGGGTCCCTGTCAGTCACAATGGACTTAGGCATTCCATGTAATTTGAATATGTTTTGCATGAAAATCTGAGCAATCTTAGCTGCTGAATATGGGTGTGAAATAGGTATAAAGTGTGCATACTTTGTTAATCTGTCCACTACCACCATGATCACACTATAGCTTTCTGACCTAGGCAACCCTTCAATAAAATCTAGTGAGATATCTGTCCACACCCTTGTAGGAATCGGTAAGGGTTGCAGCAACCCTGGAGGATTAATATTCTCCACCTTACACTGTTGACACACTTCACACTCCCTTATGAAATTCCTGATATCCCTTTTCATCCCTGCCCAGTAGAACTCAGCCCTGGCCCTTTGTAGGGTTTTATGGAACCCCGAGTGCCCACCTTGGGTGCTGCTATGTAGTATTCGTAGGACTTGTTCCCTTAATTCCTCTGATGAAGGAATCATTAGCCTGTCCTTGTAGAACAACAACCCACCCCTCTCCTTATAATGTGACCCCAACTGATCCCCCTGCTTTAGTTCTTGTAGGAGCTGCTGCACTTTAGGATCTGCAGCATAGGTAGTCTTTAGATTGTCTACCCAACCATGTTCTGGAGTTGTTATAGCCAACAATTCTCCAGTACCCGAAGCCTCCTTGTTCCTTGAGAGTGCATCTGCCACTCGATTGTCCTTGCCTTGCTTATATTCCACTGTGAATTCATAACCCATCAGTTTGGTAACCCATCGCTGCTGCAGTGGTGTGCCAATTTTCTGCTCCAATAAGTATTTCAAGCTGTGATGATCTGTCTGCACCTTGAATTGGTGACCCAACAGATAGGGTCTCCACTTTTTCACTGCTAGGACTAGAGCCATAAGTTCCTTCTCATAAGTCGAGAGCTGCAAAGCCTTCCCTTGGATGGCTTGACTCAAATAGGCTATCGGTCTTCCCTGTTGCATTAGAACAGCCCCAACACCAAATCCAGAAGCATCGCATTGAATAATAAAGGGAATTGACAAATCAGGCAAAGCTAGTACAGGAGGATTAGTAACAGCCAATTTAAGATTATGGAAAGCCTCTTTAGCTGAATCCGACCACTTGAAAGAGTTCTTTTTAAGTAGGGCCGTAAGTGGGGCTGCTATTAATCCATACCCTTTTATGAATTTCCTGTAGTAACCCGTTAGACCTAGGAATCCGCGAAGGGATTTAAGGCTACTCGGTAATGGCCAGTCCAGCATGGCCTCAATTTTACTCGGATTTGCCCTTACCCCATCCTTTGATATTAGATGCCCTAAATACTCAATTTCCCGGCATCCAAAACTGCATTTTGACCTCTTTGCATACAATTGATGTTCCCCCAATATTTCTAAAACAGTCTGCAAATGTTGCATGTGATCATCTAGACTCCGGCTATAAATGAGTATATCATCAAAAAAGACCAATATAAATCTCCTCAAATAGGGCTTGAATATATCATTCATAAGACTCTGAAACGTTGCTGGAGCATTAGTTAAACCAAAGGGCATCACCAAAAATTCATAGTGACCTTCATGGGTCCTGAAGGCTGTCTTAGGTATATCTTCCGGGTAAACTCTAATTTGGTGATAACCTGATCTAAGGTCTAGCTTGCTGAAAATTATAGCTCCATGTAACTCATCCAACAACTCATCTACTACGGGTATAGGAAATTTTACTTTTATGGTTTCCTGATTAAGGGCCCGATAATCCACACAAAACCTCCAACTCCCATCCTGTTTTCGGACTAGTAAAACAGGAGATGAAAATGGGCTCTGGCTTGGTCTAACTATTCCAGCCTGTAGCATCTCCTTCACAATTTTCTCAATTTCAGTTTTCTGGAAATATGGGTATCTATAGGGCCTCACACAAACTGGCTTAGACTCCTTTTGTAATGTTATGTGATGGTCATGGTTTCTGGTAGGAGGTAAGCTTTTTGGTTCCTCAAACACCCTAGAAAACTTTTGGAGTATGGGTTCAAAATTTGACTCAGTGGGATTAGTAATTGAACATAGCTTAGGACTTTCCACATCAATTAGCTGTATTACTAACCCTCTTCTATTCTGCCTAGATAATTTTTCAAATTCACGTTCCCCTATTATTGCATTATCAGTAATAGCCATACCTTGTAGTCTCTGTGGCCTTCCCATTATAGAAAAATCCATGCTTAACCTGTTGAAATCCCACAGAATCGGTCCCAAGGACCTGAGCCACTGGACACCCAAAACTGCGTCACAACCTCCCAAAGTCAACACATAGAACTCAATCACGTAAGCCTCACCTTGCATGTGTATTGGGGTGGCTTCCAGCTTCCCCTCACAATCAACTGTTTGCCCATTTGCTACCCTTACTTTAAGTCGTTCACTGCCATCATATGGTAGGAGAGCCCCTTTAACAATGGCTGGGTCTATGAAGTTGTGGGTACTGCCGGTATCCACTAAGACCACCACGGTCCTTCTGCCAATCCGGCCCATTAGCCTCATGGTTTTTGGGCTGGGAGACCCACACAATGCATGGATCGAAATCTCTGGTTCGGTCCCTGCCATCAAACTTTCTTCAGTTGCAACCTGGTCCATTTCCCCTGTTGGGCCTTCCTGTTGGCCCGGGTGCTCCTCCTGCTCTTCCCCCTCCATAATAAATAATCGGGCCGATTTGCACCTATGGCCCGGCCCCCACTTCTCATCACAATTAAAACATAGGCCCTTATCCCTTCTCTCCTTCATCTGGGCTGGTGACAGCCTTTGGACTGGGATTGTGGCCTTTTTCTCAAACTGGAAATTCGGCCCAGTCGGCCCACGAACTAGCCCACTAGACCCTTGGGCTCCATTAGATACTGAACTGAACCTAGTAGCTCTCCTGTTAGCAGCCACGTTTTCTTCTTGCATTTTGGCTAAGCCAAAAGCCATGTGCAGGTTAATGGGGTTGAGCATCCTCACCATGAACCTTATATCCTCACGCAACCCACTCAGAAAACAACTGAGTTTGTATGACTCATCTAACCCCCTGAGCTGATTTGATAGTGATTCAAACCGGCCTTTGTACTCCTCCACAGTAGAGGTCTGCTTGAGCCGGATTAGGGCCTCCATTGGGTCATCATAAGGAGAGGCCCCAAATCTGGTTTGTAAGGCCCGTACAAAGCCCTCCCAACTGTTCAGCCCACCCGATGCCTCAATGTCTTGGAACCAAACCAAAGCTTTCCCTTCCATGTGGAATGAAGCTAATAAAATTCGGTGATGAGGGTTGGTCTGATGGTAGCTAAAAAACTGGTTCGCCCGATAGATCCACCCGCTGGGGTTTTCCCCATTGAATTTGGGAAAATCCAGTCTAATGGCTCTTGTTTGTATGCCTGAATGATCCTCGTAGAGAGGATTTGTAATCTGGGTTGACCCTCCCGGTTCACCCGAATTCTGGGCAGCCTTGTGCTGCACCAAGGCTTCCACATGTGAAGCCACAACCTCAAGTTTCTGTGCTAGCCCGTGAACAATTTCTTGTAAAGCATGCAAATTCTTTTGTGTCTGATCTTGAGTTGTTTTGACAGATGCGAGTGAGTCTGCCAGTTGCGAGATACGCGTTCCATCCGCCATGGAAAGACCGGCTCTGATACCAATGTTACGTCTCCAGCAAATTGAGAAGATAAAAATGGATTTTCGAGGAATCCAAAACCTCCAAATAAATTTAATTAATGAAATTTGTTCGATGCCTAATCAAACTGAATCCCAGCTTAATATAGACGACTCAATGACTTAACGAATGACAAGGCTTTTCCCCCCACGTAATCCTACTAATCAGCTAATTTGAATTATTGACTCAATCTTCCTAACCAGACACTGGATAAGAGAACCGTAACTAAAACAATTACTTATTAATTGGACTCTAATTATCTGAAGACTTATTCCTTGACTGAACCGGCTAACTGGACCGATTGACTCCCTTAGCTAAACTAAATTACCCCAACTGGTCTTCTAGAAGCTGTCCACGTGCCGTTGCCTCCTGCCCGTTGCCCCGTTGTCCATCTCTTCAACTGGACGTGATGGGACGACTCGGCCACCTGGCGCCATTAGGCAGCTCCCACGCCTGAGGCACGTGACACATGGGGTTGGACCGTTACTGAAGAGTGTGTTCTTAACTCCATGGAGACTTCTGCTGCTTCTTTTTTTTGTTTTAGAAGGGCATCAAATTTTATCATCTTTAGTAAACAGAAATTATTAGTTCACAAGTCAGGTTAAAAACAGAAATTGTTTTTGTTTATTGTGAAATATAAATTACTTAAATTAACACCACGAAGATAATATTACATAAGAAAATGGATCATTCATGACAAAGGATGAATTTGTATTTTTTTTTTTTAAATAAGGGAAGAAATGCATTAAACAATAACAACAAAAAATAGCTCAGATGTTATGGTTTAACCCATCAAACTTGCGATTCAACTCATAGACTCAACTGGGTTCATTAAGATTTTTTTTTAAATTTATTTTTAACCTAAAAACACATATAAAAAATAGCTCAAGCGTTCAGGCCTATGGCAAACACACCTGAGCCTTTGAAAGGAAAAGGACAGACGGGTGGGTCTTCAAGCCCAAGCTCGTGAGCATGGACTTGGTTTTTTTTAAAGGGACTAATGACTTGTTGTCCGTACCTATATTTTATAAGAAAAAAAATAATCATGTGACATTTCCGGTCCTTAACTAGATTTCGGCCATAACTAAAAACCTGCGTGGAAGTTTTTAGTTATCATAAGATCAGGATTAACCTTATAAAAGACAACCAAAATAGAATGAAGAGAAATTCTCAAAAGAAAAATATAAAGGAATAAAATTGAAAAAAAATCCAATAAAGAAAAGGATACAAACAAAACAAGGAGAAATAAAAAGAGTGGAAACCAAATTCAACATAAAAACAAATTAAAATTAAATGTCAATGGATAAAATTAAAAACTAAATAAAATTAGTGAAAAGGCTAAAACTAAAGTAAAAAATATGATAGCTAAATTTGATTTAAAAAACAAATTAAGCCAAAAACGAAATTTAAGAAAAAAAATCAATTAAAAAACAGAAAATAATCAAAATGTATTGTTAGCCTCACGTGGCAGCTAGCTAGGATTGAAAATAATATAGGATATTCTGGTTCTTATTTAATATGCTGTTCTTCTCTTTGCAACAAATAGCGTAAAGAGATTCTCTCTTTGAGCAAACTCATCAGCATCTTCTGTCGGAAGTCGGAACTGCACGGAGAATTCCCAAGTCACAGTTGTTGCCAATGAGCATGATAATAATGCTCCCACCTAAATTGGGAGTCCTAATTTTATCATCTGGTCTATTTTCAGCGACTGTTTTATAAGTATATTTGAGGTTGTTTTTTAAAATATTTTTCGTTCAGAAATGTATCAAAATAATATTTTTTTTATTTTTTATTTCAGTATATTAAAATAATCTAAAAACAACAAAAAATTTAAATTTACAATAATAAATAAATAAATAAATCTTTTTCAAAAACACTTCTAAATATTAGTGTCAAACACCACATAACACACCACCAACTGCTCCCCAGTAGTATGCACTCGTCACTGCCCTCTATCTGAGATAAAAGTAGAAACAGCCCAAGAAAGACACAAAATGTACTAAAAAAGATTCAGATTTAAGTTGACATGTCAACAAACATAATAATGGAAGATGAGCTTGCAATTATCAGATTGCCTGTTTTAGGATCAAATCAGGATTAAGGTCAGGCCGATAGAGACTAAGGTACCAATCAAAAGCAAGCAGGCAGGAAGAGGATGAAATTAGGTTTTCACTTTGGTATAGTTGTTCATCTGAAATATTGCAGCCATAAATTTTCATACTAGATTAACAGTACCATATATGATGTCAAATTTGGATGTAACTAAAACCTTCTGCAAGCAAGCACATTGTATGGCTATAGATGTATTTAGGTTGCTAATAAACTTTATTAATGAATTATCTTATCTAAAAGTTTAAACTGAGTGAGATCTCAGAATATGATTTATATTATTCTCTAACACACACTCTCAAGAAACTCTTTGGACTTGAAACTTGCACCAATCCATAATATTTTGTGCTTGATTTTTATCAAATAGAATAGAGGTGATGAGATTTGAACTCGTGACCGTTGGGTCAACAAGATTATAATACCATGTTAATGAACTGTCTTATCTAAAAATTTAAGTTGTTAGGTGAAGTTATAAAATATGATTTATATTATTCTCTAACAAGACATCATTAATGTTCAGGAAATGAAAGGTAAACTGAGATTCCTTAATAATGCTTAAATGAGAAATGTAAGAAATACTAAAAATCTAATTAAATATTTCGCTGTGAAGATCATATATGTTTGAGCAAAACCCCGTTTCAATGAGAAACCAATGATCATCTGAGCTGAATGAAAATGGAACATGCATTTCAGGAATCAGTTCTCCATCTTCTGTTGTGTTTCAAGGAGAGGGAACGTGATGTCATTGTTGGCAGGCCTTTCAGTGGAGATGACATTACTGATAGTGGGATTCAGTTCTCCATCTTCAAATTAAATGAGAGAAGGCTCCTCAATATGTGACAGACAAGGTGTACACCTTAAGAAATGCTGCTTTCATAATAATATCAGAAAAGTTTGCAGAAAAGTTTGCAGATAATAGTACTTCTGTTTGGGTCTGAAGCATTTGTTTCAGGATTAGTAGCTTCTAAAGCAGCAGCAGTTTCCTGAAGATCTTAGAGTAAAAAGGACAGAAACAAGAGTAATAAGATGATTATCAAGGTTCTGTTGGTCAAGGCATTTGGAAAAAACCTGATAGAATGCCATGAATATATGATTTAAATTCTCTTAAATTAACAAGGCACAAAGCAGAAGGATTAACAAAACCAAGTCCAGAAAAATAATGACAGAGACGCACAAAAATTCCATCATATGAACTAATACATCACAGAAGTCAAGCCACGGGAATGTCTCGTATTGCCATAATAGTCGGAAGTGTACAAGAAATCAAAGATGAAAGTGTTGTGAAATAATCTTTCATTGAATTTTAGAGTTTACTGAATTTACTTTGTCAAGTTTATCTGTAAATAGCTTAAGTATCAGAGTGTTTAAAGTGTGAGGAGTGAAGAAGAGAGAGAGAGAGAGAGAGAGAGATTAAAGAGAGTTTTTTTTGTATTTTATCTTGAAGTTTAAAATTTGTTTTTTTTGTGTGTGTGATATTACTCCCGAAGAAGCATCACCAGTGTCTTCGTTATTCCCCCTCCCACCACCGCCAGCGCCATCAGAGCATGGTTGAAGATAAACACTAAGTGGTCGCAAATGTTTTTTTCAACATACCATCATGACGAGGAGGCCGAGAAGAGCACGCTGATGAAAAAGGTGAGAAAAATTAACGTCCAGCATGTCCGCAAACGCCCACACGCGCCGACAAAGTTGCCCCGGATGGCCTAACATAAGGCTATTCATAAGGCTATAATTGTTGAGATCAAATCTGAGTCGTATGCAATTTGAATTATTCCAGACTTGTTCTCCTTTGATCTGAATGATACGATTATTGAAATCCATACTGAAAATGGTGATGGTGATATTATGAGACAGATTGCCCATCATGAAAAGAGCATGTGATTTTCTTTTTGGTGTGTGTGTGTATATATATATATATATATATATATTAATTCAAAAAAAATTAGTTCAAATCCAAAAATAAAATTATTTAGAATTGTGCAATTTAATCTAAATATAGACACAATAAAATGATTTTTCTGAACAAAATAATGAACATGTATAATAATATTATGAGAATGTCATCATCAATCTCACAAGATTATTATATTCTCTGATTGCTCTCAAATTTTAACATAATATATATAAATATGTCAAGAGACTCCTTGTAAAATTTCATCTTAATCTAACAGTCAGATTAAGAGATATGATTAATATTGTAAATTTATTTATTATTTAAAAAACACTATTTGGCTGAAATAGAATGGGCGGAACAAAATCGAAACGTTCAGGCCAAAATTTGGACAGAATTACAGAAACGGACCGAAATTTTAAACGAGGTAAAAACTGCGTCGTTTTATCTCGATTTTTAACTAGTACAAAACTTTTTGATCAAAACAAAACCAAATTAACAACACTAGTTGTAACTTCACAAAACCTTTGAGGAGTTCATGGCCCCTCTAAAATTGAAATGCTGTATTTTAATTTGTAAATTCTTAAAATAAAAAAAAAACAAATTGATAAGTTGACTTAAAAAGTAATTACAATCAAGTGAAATTTTGGATATGTTAATATGGAGCTAACATGATGTAGCTGTGATGACTTGTAAAACTCCATTTTGACACAAGATATCTCCCTCTAATTCATTATTTTTAGATTTTTGAATGAATATAAAAGGGGTATTGAAACCCGGCTTAAAATTCATTTTATTAACTTATAATTTTATAAATATAAAAGGAACATTAAAACTTTGGATATGTTAACAATTATTAAAAAAATAATAAATTAAATAAAATTAGAAAAAAATTCTCTCCATAATGATGCTTTATATGTCATCACCTAACATCCATCTCATCACTTAACAATTTTATTATATATGTCACATCATCATTTAACAGTTAATAAATATCTAAATTTTCACTTAATGATTGAAAAAACTAAATTTAAACATAATTAAATGTAAGAACTTGAAAAATACATAAATTTAATATGTTATTATCTCTCCCCTGTATTCTCATGTGGTTATATATTTATAGGTGTTTGGTATATTGAACAAGGATGCGTTGAACGAGATGAATTTTTTATTTTTTTTTGCAAAGTTATTTGATAAAATAAAAATCAATATTTATTCTATACATGATTGTTATAATAGAAAAAATATTGTGTCGTAAAAAATGATAAGACATGCTTCTTTAATTATGTACACAAGAGTTAATTTAGATGATTTGAATGAATATAAAATAAAAATAATTATTATTATAGTTTTAAAATCTAATCAGAAGTTAACCTAGATTATAGGTTGTGTTGACTATTAACTTAGGTCAATATAAAGATAAAATAGCTATTTTATAATTTGAAAACCTAAATAGAGAGTCAATCCAGGGCAAGAGAACTGGTCACGGGTCGAGTTGATTACTAACAGGGTCAATGTAATGGTAAAAATATTTATTATTATATTTTTTAAACTCAACTTGAAGGTTGATCTGGAGTCATGTTTAGGTCAAGGGTTAAGTCGATCATTGACCTGAGTTAACATAAAGATAAAGATAGTTATTATCATAATCTTAAAACTCAACTCAAGGACAGATTCGGGGCTAGACCCGATCAACTAAACTCAAGTCATAATTTAGGTTGACTATTGACCCAGATCAATGTAAAGATAAATATTGTTATTATCATGACTTTAAAACCCGACTTGAGAGTTGGTCTCAGGCCAAGCCCAAGTCATTGGTTGGGCCGACTATTAACCCTCATCAAAATAAGTATAAAAATAGTTATTAACATAGTTTTAAAAATCAATCTTGATGTCGATTCGGAGCTAAAATTAGGTCATGGATCAGTTTGATCATTGACCTAGATCAACTTAAAAAAACCAATTATTATCATGTTCTTAAAACTTAACTCGGTGGTCAACTCGAGGTCAGATCCAAGATACTAGTTAGATTTTCCATTGACTTTAGTAAGTATAAAAATAAAAATTATTATAATCATAATTATTCAAAACTAAGTATTATGTCATTAATTATATTAATTATTAATCCATAATAATATAATTTAAAGCAACTTATCATAGTAACTCTGTAACCTCAAAAGTTCATGTTATTACTAGGGTTCAAACTCGAGCAAAAAGACCCGAGCCCCTGTCTGATGTGACGGTAAACTACCCTTGGGGTTATCATTTTAATATTTAGGAAGCTAGATACCATCTCTTCAGACCAAAGTTATCAAATCCGTTCCGTTCCGGCCGGAACGTGCCGTTCCGTTCATAAAACTGGGACAAAACGACGTTGTTTTTGTCCCGGTTTTAATTCCGGCCGGAACGCCTCGGTTCCGTTCCGGACGTACCGTTCCGGGTTCAAAATCAAAACGACGCCGAAAGAGAAAAAGAAAGAGAAAGCCCTTGCATTCGAGGCTAATCTTCTTGCATTGCTTTCTCCCTCGTAAAACTGAATTTCACTATAATAATTATCATCTTCACTTACTGGGACATCAAGTTTACTCGTGAGAAAGGAATCAGAGAAGCTGTTGGAGTTAATATCATCATTAACAAGGTCTTGAGAGGAAACAGAAAGAGAGTCCTTCTCTTCCTCCTCTTCTTGTGCATAACCATCTTTGAATTAACCATTAGAGAAGTCCAAGAAACAATCAAAAGAGAAATCAACTGGGAAGGGTGGGGCAGTAGCAAGCACAGGGAAGCCAAGGGAAAGTGGGGGGACGGCGCAAGAGAAAGTGGGGAGGGGGTAGGGTTAGGTTTTTATAATTTATACTACTATTTAAGCTTTTATATATATATATATTATAAAAAAAAATTGCGTCAACTTTGATTTTATAAAAAATAAAAAATATATTTTATTTTTTTGTTTTTTAAATTTTTTCATATATATATATATATATATAATTAATTATATATCAACAATACGACACCGGAACGGCACGCCAGAACGCTCCGAAACCGGAACGTTCCGTTCCAATTGAAAAACCAGAACGACGACCGGAACGGTATTGACAACTATGCTTCAGACAGTCAGTTTGGATGTATGAAATGAAACTACGGCTGAGAAACTGTTTACGATGGTATGATGAACGCACGTTGTTTTTGACTTTTCAAGAATGATGAATGCCTGCTGCATTTTAAAAAATATTTTTAAAAAAGTTTGAATTTTTATTTTATTTTTTATATATAAACAACTTAGAAAGGAAAAGATAATAGTACGAATTCTTCGCAAACTGGGTGGTTCGTAGCCTTTTTTTTCATGTCAAAAAAAAGAGAGAAAATCGTGCAACATCACTATGCAAGGCAAAAAAAAAAAAAAGGAAAGGAAAGCCAAAATATAAAAGAGAAAATCCTAAAAAATGCATTATTTCCTCTGTGTAAGTTAATGACACGAACAACGCATATATTTTTTATAATTTTTTTAATGGCTGAGTTTTGTATAATTAATTGGCATATAGGAACCAACGAGGTATTAATCTAGTGATAAAGATTCTGTTTGATCCCCATAAAAATAAGAATACAAGTTTGAATACTAAAATGCTAATTTGTTGGTAAATATTAGTCCCACATTCCAATGAGTGTGAGGATACCTCCATATAAAAAGAAAAATCACAGACAGGGAAGCTCAAATGAGGTTTCAATGAGTTTTTTGTTTCGATTGTGTCCCAAGGTAAACTATGGTGGGGGACTCGATCAAGAACCCTATGAACTTGGGGGGTATTTGGGATTTTCCCTATACAATTAACAACAATTTTAACGAGTCAAACATCACCACTCATGATCTATTTTTACTTTTTCATGCAAGGTGCCTGAAATGCATGCATTGAATACATTCAGTCATTTACCATTCACCAGAGCCAGTCGATTTACAAAATGTGGATTAAGGTTGATTTGATTTGGAAAAGGAACAAAACAGCTAATTAAGGTCATTGAATCAGTCCAGTTCAGGCTACACATCAAAGTAGAAAGACTCAAGTTGCCTTGTTAATCCCCTTTTTTCTTCAAGGGTTGAAAAATTGGATGAATATGTACAGCTAACTACTGTATACATCCCACTCCTTCTCTCACTATGTGTGTGATGTGCCAAGAATCAAGATTACAATGATTGACACTTCCTTAATTAAATATATATCTAGAAAGATATAACAAGACAGCAAAGGGAAATTCATGCATTTATCTTTTCATAACAAGGAACTGATGCAATTCATGCATCTATCTCTTTATTTCATGTCGTGTGATTGGAAGCTTTGTTTGCTTCAGGATCAGAATATGAGGGTGGAAATTTCTACCGAGCTGACTACATCTTCCCCACTGAAACAAAAATATTTTGCTTTTGATACTAAAGATCAATAAGAACTGCAGGTCCTAAAGCCCCATAGATTTCTGCACAGAAACACCTCAAACAATTTTGTTTTGCACTGGTTTCTGCTTGCTTAAACACTTGCAGTTGGCTCTGTTGTCACTGAGTGTCTGCCAAAGAACACGGGTTTGTGAGTGAAAGATGATGGTAGAATTGGAAAAAAATTCCTAACATTTTTCGTCTTTCTACTTCATACCTTGTACTGTTTCTGAAGGTCTTTAATGTAATCTACAGCCAAATCTAGCATGTCTGCTGTGTTTGTTTGCTGCAAACAAGAAAAACGAAAGAACACTGTCAGTTTCCTAAGATAATTTTGAAGCTGAATTGTGCATTGCAATATCCTACCTTGTCCATGTTTGGAACAAGCTCTTGTATTTTCCTCATTCTTTCGCTGATCCGAGTTCTTCTTACCTGAAAACAGTTTATTCCATATTATCTAATTGTAATAGCTACGGCAACTGATTGGACAGATGACCAAAACTATAAGAATGGAGGGGGGGTTCGATAACTGACACATGAATACTAAAAAATCAAATGTGAATGGCATGGTGATAATTAATCATACTCTTTCCGCAATACTTCTAGGATGAGTGGCACATCCACGCTTTGCTCTAATTTTGCAGGGAACAGAATCTTGCAAATGAAGGAGCTTTTCCATAGCAGCCATTTCAACTGAAGTCTTCGGTAAACTCAAGTGATGGGAGAATACATGAGCACGATTTCCAGGGTCTCCGTTCTAAATGTACACGACCAGTTGGATTAGAACTTGAGCAATATTGAGAAGTAATGGAGAGCTTAACACTTAATACATAAATGTATACCTGAGCGTTATTGGTAAACAGGTTTCCATTTTCTTTATCTCTTTTCATGCTGCTAAAATTCTCCGACGAATGCAAATTGTTCCAAGAGCCGTACGGAAACCCATGATTGCTATGAATTCGACTGTCAGCGCTAGGGCTGCCTGCCTCAATGCTTTCGCTCCCACATTCAGAAATCGGCGACAGAAAGCCTAAGGAAGAAGGTGCTCTTGATGAGAAGCTAATTTGACTCTTCAATCTGGAACTTGCTTCTCCATTAGTACCATTCCACCCAGGAAAGCCTGCAATTTACTGAGAGATTTTCAATTATTCCTTCTACCCTCTAGCTACCACGACAATAAATGAACACTTAAAAGTTTCTTCTTCTTAATGTTCTTCTGATTCTTGATGATCATGGTATCAGAGGAAATTTGCATTCCTGACGATTCTTCGATTGTTTAGGGATAACGGAACCTTTCTAGTCATGTTAATTCTTAGTGTCTAAACAATTGGTTCAACAAAGAAAAACAAAACCACACCCCTTTTAACTGCGTCAATAAAATGTTTTCTATATATAGTTCAACCTCCCTACTAATCTGATCAAACATCTTAAAAGTTGAATTGATTTTTCGATATTCAAAACTCCATAGAATTTGTTTGCACACCTTGTATGAATTGCCTTAATACATCCATCAAGTACAATGACTCGTCTACTCTATCTTCAAAGCAACTGAGCTTCTAAAAACAATACGTCTAACATGAGTATCTGAAGCTAAAATGTAAATAAGTTTCAATAAATGCACCTCCAAAGTAAAAGAAACTCCCAACAATACAAATCTAAACAATCATATTATTAATAAAGCGCTGAAAAGGACGCCATTTGGAAATGAGAAAAAGAAAAATACCATTTTGAACAGAAACGTTCCCAAAAAGTCCAGCGGGAGAGCTATTCTGCCTAGGTAGACTTGAATCAACCCTTTTAAGTTGCTCATGATGACCCAGTGAGATTGAACCAGTCAACCCATATGAACTATCCATAGCCGAAGCGTTTGTGGCCGAACTCTGTCTTGGATAATGAGGAGGCAAACCTGAATAACTCCGCGGCGAATTTGAATAGTTAACAGCTTCCTCTCTCACTCTTGCTGCAGATTTATCCTCAAACTCTTGGTAATTCAAAACAGAATCATTGTCAACTCCGTTGTCATTAAAACTTGCAAGAAGTGAACTTGGAGCTGAGCGAAATCTCAATAACCCTGAACTGGGTTGGTTTTGTTGATGATAGTTGCTATTACTACTTGAATCCATTAAAAAGTACTCTGTTTTACTCTCTTCTAAACTATTGTGGGCTAAGTTAAACGATTTGATGCTGAAGAACCATATAAACATACCCCAAGAGGAACTACTTTATTATACCTCAAAGAAAATTCTGGGAATATTTTAGCATCACTTTCTTGAAAGAAAAAAAAAATGCCAGCTTATTTTTTAAGCAGAGTAAAGATAAGATCTTGAAGAGGAAGAAACCAAGAAAAGAAAAAGTTTAAACCCTTTTAAGAGAAGCATACAAAGCTTAATGAGTCGAACGAAAAACCTCAAGAGAAGGGTTTTTTTGATGATATATATGTATTGTCAAATGAAAAGATTGAAAGTGAGAGAGAGAGAGAATGGAAGGTGAGTTTTTGTGAAAGAAGAGAAGAGGTCAAATGGGAGCCTCAGATTTTCTCTTCAAAGCACCGAAAGCGAGGAAGATCTTGAGCTTAAAGGGATAGAGAGAGAAGGAAGAGGAGGAGGTGGCGGCGGCGGCGGAGTGATAGAGAGAGGGGGGCAAAGAAGTGGAGAGGCAAATGTTTTTCTTTCCTCTGTCTGTGTGAAAAGGTTATGAAGACAATGGTTTAAAGTACAGAAGGCAATCACTCTCATCTCTCCACCTAAATTTGTGTCCTTTTCCTGCTTACCAAAATGCCCTTGCACAAATTGTTTTCTAATAAATTAATTCAATATACAGCAATGTAAAATAATATCTGATAATAATAATAATAAAAAAAAGGCTTGACAAAGTAAAATAAAAGGAATGGTTGGGTTATGTCCTTCAATTAATTCAAAATGCGCGCATCACAATAAGAGAATGACTGCTAGCAAGAGTTGGTTATGAGATTTTAGCGTTCTTTTTATTTTTAAGTGCAGACTAAATAGAGATTGGTTAAAATAAAATATAAAATAATATTTTTAATTTCATTTTGTAGAACTGGTTAAAAAAGAAAAACTAAAATTACTCAAATTGAAAAGGGCAGTGAAAAGAATCAATCATGTGGGGGAGAGAGGGTGGATCAAGTGACGATGACGCCGTTAATCCTCGAGAATAGTGGAACCGACACCGTGGATAAGGCACATTCATTTACCATTGACCAGTTAAATGGCTTGACGTCACCGTTAGATCCTTTGAGAACAAGATTCATGCTGCATCTGATTCTTCCCTTCCAGCATGTCACTTTCCTTCCGTGCCTGCCTACGATCATATCCATCGCAGGCGCCGCCTTTCTATTTCAAAAGTACCACTGCTTCTTCTCATATTTACATGGTTGCCAATAGAAAGCATACAGTTTCACTTTTTAATTTATGTTTTTCTGGTAGTGGTATCAAAATTAGGGATTTTTTATGCGGGGGTGAAATTAAAAGGAATAGTTCTTGGTTCTTCAGGATGAATAAAATCCGCATCTTACAAAGGGAAAAGGAGGAGACAATTTATTCTCATTTTTTATATATATGTATAAGACCTTGAACAAACTTTGGTTGTGCTTTAATGGAAATAGGTCTGACTATTTGTTTTATTTTTTATTATTATTATTATTAATAATGAAAAATAGTTAATAAATCTAAATCAACAATGTCGGAAAATGTAGACTTCAAAATTAATTTAGATTGGATTCATTCTGAAACTGTTTTGAATATTAACCCGGTCAAATACGGTTAACTAGAATAAAACTCTATTAAATCAGCTTCGAGAGTTTTTCTTTTCTTTTTTATCAAAACAATATCGTTTTAAAATTAATTTAGACTATTGATTCTCAACTGTATGTTTGTCCTTGTGTTTTAAAATTTATTTAAAAAAATTTATTTTTATTTTTTACTTTAAATTAAAATTTTCATGTATCGATGTCAAAAATAATTTTAAAAAAAGAAAAAAAACATAATTTTGATAATTTCTAAACAAAACAACCACAACCACAACCACACTTCTAAACAACCAATAAAAATGGTTAATGATATCATTCAAATGAAGAATAAACATGCTTCTCTTAACATAGATGAACAGATGGCATCATGAGAGTAACTTGATAGTTATTGAAATAATCACAAGAGTCCCACTATTTTTATGCAGATCAAAAGTTGAAAAACAATAAAAAAAAAAAAAAAACAAGAACATGAATTTAACGAATGAACTGTCTTCGTATTCAAGGTTTAGTGAATGTAGTTTAGGTTGTTTTTTAAAATATTTTTTATTTATAAATACTTTAAAATAATGTTTTTTTTTAAAAAAAAAAAATTATTTTTGATATTAGCATATAAAAATAATATAAAAGAACTAAACTTTTTTAATTTAAAATAAAAAACTTTTATTTTTTTTTTAAAACACAATGGAAAACGATTAATATCATCATATCAATGTATAGTCTCTTCTTGCCTTCGACCAACATAAGCATTATAACTAGCAAGGTTCGAGTCCCAGTGGGAGTGGGAGTGGGAGCTGGAGGGGTCCTCCCCTCTTGTTCCTGGGTTCATCTTTGCGCGGTATGCCTGTCACCCCTGTGATACCTTACATGTTCACTGAGCTTGCAGGATGTTCAGTGGGTCCAGAGAATAGTCGAGGTGCCCGTAAACTAGGCCGAACACCCCGGTCATAAAAAAAAAAAAAGGATGTTCAGTGGGTCCAGAGAATAGTCGAGGTGCCCGTAAACTAGGCCGAACACCCCGGTCATAAAAAAAAAAAAAACATAAACATTATTAGGTTTCACACCTTCGTACAGTTGTTTTTAAAATAAAAATTGGAAAGCAGAGTAGAAGAGAATCTGGCTTGGGCGAATGCATGATTTGAACTCATTACAGCCACTACGGATAGTTTATTGGTGATTGCTAGAGACAGGAGAAGATCCCCTCTCAAGTACTGCTATTGTTTTTTAATTAATGTTTTTATAATCATGATTAAATCTAATCCATGTATTGAGACTTTAATTAATTCAATTATCTTCACGCAGCCTCACATGTACCTTGTGGCCCTCTTCCTCTCATGGTGCCTGTGACAAAAAAGGACAATGGCTTCACATTCAAAACTACCACCATTAAAGTAAGGTGGTGTTTGTGTGGCGGGAAAGAGGACACGTGAGAGAGCATTTTCGTCCATGATTTATATTATTTTTTAATATATTTTTTAAATAAAAGTCTTTTGAGATTAAAATTTGTATAGACTCATTTTATCATGTATTTGAATTTTATCAAATAAAATAAAGATAATGAGATATAAATTTGTGGTTGTTTGGTCAATAAGGTTCTAGTATCATGTTAAGAAATCATCTCATCTAAAAACTTAAATTATTAAGTGAAGTACTAGAATATGATATATATTATTTTTTAATACCATGTGCCGTTTTCATTGGATCGATGTTGAATGAAGACTTGTTCCTATAAGCTTTTAAGAATGGTGGGCGATTATCATATTAGTTTCTGTAAAAAAAGAAAAATGGTAAGAGGCAGATTATGAAGACTTGATCATGGAATTATCCAAAAGACAGAAGTATCGTACTCTTTTTCTTTTTTTCTAATACCAAATGATTTTCTATTGGCAAAGTTAGTTATATTTTGTTGTTGTTGATCAATCATCATCATCTTCTTCTTCTTCTTCTTTTGTCAAAGGAATATTCAAACACGTTAATGGTTGATTGCACAACTTAATAAGTTAAGTTTCGTCAACAAAGCTATGGCGTTTCCCTTGTTCCCTCTAACTCAAATTAATAACTAGTTATGTCATTGTCAACTATATGAAAAGGTTGACTTTTTGTTTTGATCTAGTTATTAAAATTAAAAAAAAAAAACAAAAACAAATTGAGAAGATTCATTTAGCCCCTCTCGTATTTTTATATTCATTGCTATAATGTGATGTGATGATCATTTTGTTATTCCTGTAAGAAAAAATACATGTTGTTGGACCAGGTTATTTTGGTATTTTTCACTTGGTGAATTAATCATTACTAATTTGTTTGATGGTATTTTTATTTAATTAAAACATTTTAATGAACAGTAAAATAACCAAAATACTCTCATGGTTAAAACTAGTGGTCTGGAGTAAGGGCATTTATGTATTCTTGTTTTTTCACATGTATAAAATTGCACATCTTTCATTGGATGCAAGTAATTGAATTCAATATAATCAATGGTATTTGAGTCATTTAGCCTCTTCTTTTTTCTTAGTTGTAAGTTTGGTTGAGAATGACAATTCGATATAATAATTTTATATTTAAAAAGTTGCTGGTAATTTAGGTGACATATGGAGCAGATTTTTATAGTTAAAAATGGGTTTTCATCATCTCAGTTCATCTTTTTTTCCGTTATAGGCAGCGCGTGATCTCTATAGATGGTTAGTTTAATTGTGATTGTCCTTTCTTTTTGTCTCCCTTCATTTCTCTCTCTTACCCTGGTAAATACAATATGATCCTTATTGTTGTTGTTATTTTAGATTAAGACTTTTTAGTTTTAATTACTTTTCTTTAGTCATTCCTTTTGTTGAAGTTTTGTTTGTTTTCAATTTAACCTTTGGTTTTTAAATTGTTTATATAAGGTGTTTCAATTTCGTCCATCTACTTATAATTTCAATTTTGTTTTGTCCTTTTGTCAAAAACATTATGGCTTTTAATTTTATTATTCAAATCAAGTTTATGAATTTTGTTTTTTAAGTGATAATAATGATTACTATTTGGTCCCTTTTCTTTTAATTTCTTATTGTTTTCCTTAGCTCTTTTATCAAAGTTTTTATAGTTTTCAATTCTATCCTTTAAATCAAATTCATAGTTTTTATTTATTTTAATAATAGTAATAGTAATTGTAATAATTTTAATAATTGTCATGGTAAAATTATTAATAATGATGATGATGAAAATAATAATTGTAATTGTAATGTTGATTATAATAATGAAAAAAAAATAGTGGTGGTAATAATAGTTGTGTTGGTGATGGTGGTAATGATGTTAATGCTACCACTACTATAAATAATAATAATAATAATAATAATAATAATAATAATAATAATAATAATAATAATAGCATCACCATCACCACCATATAATAATAATATTATTAAAAATGCTACTACTATTATTTTTAATAATAACAATATTAGCAATAGTTGTGATGGTGGTGATAGTACGACTACTACTATTATTATTACTACTAAAAATAATAATAATAGTTATGGTGATTATGATGATGATAGAAATAAAGACAGTGGTTATAGTGATAGTAACAATATTACTTATTAATAATAGTAGTAATTGTGATTTTGATTTTGATTTTTTGAATTACTATTTTAAAATTAATTTGTACGGATTATATTTCTTTTCCAATTTTATCCCTTGATATATAATATTTTGGAATTGCTGAAGGAGAAGGTATATTTTTTTGATACAGATCCTTGCCCTGATTTATTTATTTTCCTTTGTATTTTATCTAATCTGAATTGCTGAAGGAGAAGGTATATTCCCATCGAAGAAATAGGAGTTCACTTGTTGTTGGGATTGTAACAAGAAGCTAACACAATTGAGGCCAGCTGGGCTAAAGATTGTTGGGACAGTCACCGTGGAATTTCATATAATAAGAATGTTAAGACAGATTTTTCTACCATATTAAAATAATATATTAAAATACTAGCTATTTTATATAAAAAAAAACTATGATAATAACTAAATAATAAAAATAATTCATAGTGCTAAAAATAATTGTATGTATGTATATGTGTGTATATATATATATCATGTCATCTTGCTTTGCTTGACCTTCACAGATTGAATAAGCCTACCACGGGAACTTGTAACTTTTCGCAAATGGATGTTTTCAACTTGTCTTTAGATTTTAAGACGGGCCGTTTATTTATGAGAAAACAGGTGCAACCGGTCACTCTGTAAACAGATGGTGTACTATTCACGTATTGTGTGAATAGTGTAGAGTGAATTAATTCACTATTGTACTATTCACATGTTACGTAAATAGTAGTAGTGTGGTCGACCGACGGTGACGAAAGTCTCACCTGCCGATAATGCCGGGTAGAAGAGGCCGAGGTGGTTCTTTATGTGGTGGTAGTGTCAGAAATGGTGGCCTGTGGTGGCGGGGAGAAGTGTTGAAAGGTTGTTGCTGCTTGACGTCGGAGCTGTGGGAGAAGACTGGACTAGTGCAAGTGTTGCCGGTGAAGAGGAGAAGCTTTCGCTGCCAAAAGAGCAGAAGGAGAGAGAAAGAGGGTTGCATCCATGGCTGTTTTGGAGAGAGAAAACTATGATAGAGAGAGGGAGGGAGTTGTCGGTGGTCCTGCCGACGCCAAGGGTAGTTATTGGTCGGTGTTTATGCTGGTGCTGGCGCCGAGAGATATGGAAGAGTTGTTGTCAACTAAACTGCATCCATGGTTGGTTTATTCCTCGTCGTGCATTAAAATTATGGTGAGTTATGGTGAAAAACATCTTTTCATGAACTACGGTTCAACCATAGTTTTAGGTGTGACCCACATTACAAAACTGTAGTCCATCTTTTTACCAAACGATTTGGCTCTGCGGTGAGCCTTAACTATAGAAGTCACCGCAGAGCCAAACACCCACTGCGTGTAGAGATGCTTTTTTTTTTTTTGTTTTTGAAGTTTGTAATTCCTTATTCTCCAGCAATCCTAGGAAAATTGTTTTAGGAGATTTGTTAGGGCATTTGACCGCAGATAAGATACCTGCTATCAATCATGCAAAACTAGAAATCAGGTCAAGATGGACAGAAGTCATCACATAAGAACATTTTCTTGGATAATCTATCTAATACGACATCTAGGCCCCTCGCCTCTAGAGCATTTTTTAAGAAAAAATACTTTTAAAATAATTGTTATTATTATTTTAAACACTTTATCTATATTTAAATGAATATATAATAAAACTAGATAATCAAAAGTTTTTTAAATTGATTATTTCATTCATATGTATAGCATCATAAAAAAATCTAGTACCATTAACTTTTTTTTCATGTTAAAACATTTGGTTCTGGTTGCGGTAAAGCGCAGGGCAAGTAACTCGTCTATTTTTTCAGTGTAGATAATTTGGCCCAATTTTTCCACTTATTTTGTCCACGTATAGCTTCATATATTTTTTGTTTTCCTGATATTATATCTGAAATATCATACATAAAAAACCTCAAAAGTCAATTTTAACAAAAACAACATTGACTAATGAATTATTTCGATTATTATTCTCAATGTTATTATCATGATTGTTAAATTTTCACAATTATTATAGCTATCATAATAATTATTATTGTAAATAATTAATATTCTAATTATTACTGTCAACCCTATCGCTGTCATAATCATTATTGTTATAAAAAGAAATTAATTTTTATTTTATTTTAAGATTTATTCTTCATATTATTATATTAAAACTATTTGAGAACACAAAAATTAAATTAATTTGAGATTTTTTCAAAAAAAACTTAGTTTATATATATATATATATATATATATATATATATATTTTAAGGCGTTAATATTAACAAATATCAAAATATATAATTAGCCTAACATATTTTTAAGAAAAAATACCTTTGAAATAATCATTATCGTTATTTTAAACACGTTATCCATAATAAAGTGAACATATAAAAAAATTAAATTATTAAAAGTTTTGTAGGTTGATTATTTCGCTCAGATGTATAGCATCATAAAAAAATCTTAGACGATTAATGTTTTGTTACATGTTGAAAAATTTGATTCTGGTTGCGGCGAAGCACAGAGTGAGTGGCTCGTATATTTTTTCATTGTAGATAATTTGACCTAATTTTTCCACCTGTTTTGTCTGTGTGTGGCTTCATATATTTTATTTATATGATATTAGATCTGAAAAATCATGCATAAAAAAGCAACAAAAGTCAATTTTGAATAAAAAAATCATTTACTAATGAATTATTTTGATTATTATCTCATTGTTATTATCATAACTGTTAAGCTTTCACAATTATTATCGTTGTCATTATAGTCATTATTATAAATAATCAATATTCTATTTATTATTGGCAGTACTATTGTTGTCACCATCATTATTGTTATAATTATTATCATAATCATTACAATAACCAGCATCGAAATGGAACAAACTATATGATCAATTTCAATTAAAGGACAAAATTGAAAAAAATCCAAACTTCCATACCAAAAATATTAAGGGATTTAAAACTAATCCCAAAATTAAAAGAATAAGTACCGAAATGAAACTAAACCAAAATATATAATCAATTTACATTGAAGGACAAAATTGAAACAAATCAAAACTTATATCACAAAAATCAAAACCATATAAAACAATCAAAAGATCAAGGACTGCAATGAAAACACCATAAACAAAGGAGACTTCCTTGTAATTTAGCGTGACATGATGACAAAAGACTTGAGATTTGCGCAGCAGGTTTCGAGTTCGAGTCAGGGTGTGCATCTGTTGTAAGAGTATGAGATTGCCGGGGTTTTACTCGCTCAGCTAGATCCACAAAATACACTTTTGAAATTTTTTCAAATCCAAAAAAATAATTAAAAAAACGAACGACAAAAGAAGTCTATAATTTGCACCCGCCACTTAATAATATGCTAGCTAATTTAATTAAAAGAAGGAGAAGAAGAAGAAAGCAATTCCAACTCAGAAACGACGAGCTACTTGAAAACCTTCCTAATAAGGAAATCCTGAGAGAAAGAACGCCAGTAATGCACCGAAAGCCCAGGACAGAAGAATACCAGGAACAGACAAAGAAAGAGATGAAGCATTGCTGAGTGAGCTCTGAGTTGGTGACGAGCAGGACTCAAATTTGAGTTGGCCGCTGTGATCAAAACACCCAACGGTTGCAGACCCAGACTCGATATTCTTCTTTCTCGAACCCGAACTGTCCAAGGACCTTCTGCACGAAGTCGCAGCAGGAACAACTCCCAACTTGTGCTGGAACCAACTACTTACCCTCTCACCAGCCGAAGAATGCCTGCCTGGAACTCGCCTGAATCCTGGAGACACGGCGGCGGAACCGTCTCCTTGTTTGCCGCTTTCAATGTCCTGGAACTCGGGATCTTTGTTCTGCGTTGTTGTAATTAATATTGTTAACATCATTCCCAATCAACAGAATATCCTCTGGATCCACTCGGTAGCGAAAAAAGGGCATGTTGAATGAGCGTCAAGCCAAGTGTCTACGCATTCGACATGGAATGCATGTTTGCATTTGGGAAGTAATTTTAAAACTTCTGTAGGCTCGAATCTTGTCAGGCAAACTGCGCATTCTAGTCCCTCCTTTGGCCCTCTAAGTGAGCTGAGCCGAAATATTGGTAGCGACTCGATTACCGCTCGGTCGATCCCTGAGTGTTTTCTTGCTGCTCTTAAATTCGGATCGGTAATGTTGTAGCCCACAACGCCGTTACTGTGACCGTTTCCACGCTTGCAGTGTTTGGCATAGAGGTGTAAAAGAAAGGTAACGGAAAATATGGTGGTTAAAACGGCTACAAACACGGCTATGTTTGTCCTGAATGGTGTCTCATTTGAGCTGCTAATATTTGGCTGCGCGAGAGGTGGAGGTGGTGGTAGAGGTGGGTTTAATGGTGTGATAATGTCTCCATTATTAATGTCTGCAAATAAGGGTCTAAAACAATTAGAGAAAAACGAAGCGAGAAAGATGAACAAGATCGATGTGTTGGTGAGAACGCCCATGTGCTGTTGTAGTACACAGGAGATGATGGGGAAGCTTGGGCCAGAAAATGAGGTTTGTTCTTTGGAGAGACAAGAATACAAAGAAGACGAGACAAAGGTATCTATCGAACTCACCTGACCTGATTGAGAGACATCATTAAATACGAGCTGATTTAGCTTATTTCTTAATATTTATAATTTTAGTGATGTGGCCGGATTTTATTGATTTTATTAGAATATCATCTAATTGTTGATTATGAATATGTTGTTCGGAAGTTAATTAATTGATTGATTGATCATAACAATCTCATTCATTCTTCTTAGTCAAGCTGATTGATAGCTTATTCTGGAGTTTAGTAGGCTAAAGTGATGTATGGCTAGTACGTATAAAAATTATTTTTAATAGAGGTGAAGATTTTCCGATGCTTAAATAAATATCTTTTAGAAATAGAAAATAATTGAAAATATAATTGCAATAGAGAATGAAGATTATGAACTTTTATTTTAAAGGTTACATTGTGTATTTATAACTAGTGAGTTTTATCCTTTAATGGAGAAAATAATGGTTGAAAAGTCCACTTCTTTAGATGATATTAATTGAGACAAATATTTCTTACATATCATTAATGAGATAATCAGTAGAACAAATTTTCTTTTTGGATTTGACATGTTTGTCAAACTCACGTTACTTTAAAAATTATTAAACCTAATCACTTTAGAATTTTGGAAGTTAGTAGATTTAATAATAAATATTTTATAGAAATATATTAAAATATTTATAATTTTAATTAAAATGCATCCAAATAAGCACGAGATATTAAAAACAAACGAACGACAAAAGAAGTCTATAATTTGCGCCCGCCACTTGATAACATGCTAGCTGACTTAACTAAAACAAGAAGAAAAAGCAATTCCAACTCAAAAACGACGAGCTACTTGAAAACCTTCCTAATAAGGAAATCCTGAGAGAAAGAAAGCCAGTAATGCACCGAAAGCCCAGGACAGAAGAATGCTAGGAACAGACAAAGAAAGAGACGAAGCACTGCTGAGCGAGCTCTGAGTTGGTGGACGAGCAGGACTCAAATTAGAAGTCGCTGGAACAACCGAGATATCAATCTTTTGCCCTGCCTGACAGTGACCAGGGTAACCACAGATGAAGTAGAAGTGGCCGTGCTTTTCAATCGTGACTGTATCGGAGCCGTTGGTGTAAGTAGCGATTGGGGAAGTAGCATTGCAAGACTCGAAACCTTGCTGTGTGACTTGCTTCACGTTGTGGAATTGGTTGTTGTAATTGAAAACCAGAGTATCCCCGACGTGAAAGTTCTTGTTCGCAGCCCACTCTTTGTAATCAACTTGACCCATGCTTGTCCAGCCAGCAGAGTCACCGGCGTTGTAGACGGCAGCCATGGAGACTCCGCAGAGGGCCATCATCACGAAAGAAATCGCCAGAGTGTTTTTCTTCAAAGCCATGATTTGAAGAAGACAATGAATACGGGATGAGAGATCACTGGAAGAGAATGCAACTGCAAGGTTTGCTTGAAAGAATCTGTGAGGAGAAACGCTTCAGCTATATATCCCTGTATATGTAGCGGCGATCTAATCCGGATCACTCGAGGATACAGATCCTTGCCCTGATTTATTTATTTTCCTTTTTATTTTATCGAATCCGAATTGCTGAAGGAGAAGCATTTCCTCAGGTTTATGTGCTGAACTCGAATATTCTCATGGAAGAAATAGGAGACCACTAGTTGTTGGGATTGTTGGAAAAAAATTTGGTTCTGGTTGCGGTAAAACACAGGGCAAGTGACTCATATATTTTTCATTGTAAATAATTTGGCCTAATTTTTCCACTCATTTTGTCCCCGTGTAGCATCGTATATTTTTGTTTTCCTGATATTAGATCTGAAATATCATACATAAAAAACCACAAAAGTCGATTTTTAACAAAAACAACATCGAGTAACGAATTATTTCGATTATTATTCTCAATGTTATTATCATGATTGTTAAATTTGTCACAATTATTATAACTATCATAATAATTATTATTGTAAATAATTAATATTCTAATTATTATTGGCAATCCTATCGCTGCCACAATCATTATTGTTATAAAAAAAATTTATATATATATATATATATATATAATAAGATGTTAATATTAACAAATATCAAAATATATAATTAGCCTCACATATTTTTAAGAAAAAATACCTTTGAAATAATCATTATCATTATTTTAAACACCTTATCCATAATAAAGTGAACATATAAAAAAATTAAATAATCAAAAGTTTTGTAGGTTGATTATTTCGCTCAGATGTATAGCATCATAAAAAAATCTTGGACCATTAATGTTTTGTTACATGTTCAAAAATTTGATTCTGGTTGCGGCGAAGCGCAAGGTGAGTGACTCGTATTTTTTTTTCATTGTAGATAATTTGATCTAATTTTTCCACTCGTTTTGTCAACGTGTGGCTTCATATATTTTTATTTATGAGATATTAGATCTGAAATATCATGATTCTGACTCGAGATGTGTAAGTTTTATTTGGGAAAACAAGTTTAATTTTTGAAGGATTTATCGGGATAAATAGAG
Source organism: Salix brachista (assembly GCA_009078335.1). Taxonomy (NCBI): domain Eukaryota; kingdom Viridiplantae; phylum Streptophyta; class Magnoliopsida; order Malpighiales; family Salicaceae; genus Salix; species Salix brachista. Next base: position 5,415,032 of record CM018587.1, read on the forward strand.
AACTATTTTAAAATTGGAGAAAAGTTAATTAGTTTCGTTGGAAAAGAGGGGGGTTTGTTCAAGAAACGTCACAATAATTTATGTTGTTCGACTGTCACGAGGGGTTATATATATATATATATATATATATATATATATATTTTCCAGAACAATTTTTTTTCTATTAGTATTATTTTTTTTTACCATAAGTTTAAGGTTGGATAAACCGCTTAGAAGTTGCACTAAAAATAATTATTTGGCCATTGCCGCAAAAATACTTCTCTTCAAAACAATTTTGACCAAGCAGATTGCGGGTCGATTTCGGATATCAAAATGATTTTTTATGACCTGTAGATGAATTTTTGTTTTTGTATTTCTTGATTTGGATATCAAAATCGCAAGATATGTGCGTTAGACTGTCTGATGTAAAAGCAGAAAAATCCCAAGTCTGTCAGGACAATGTTGACCAAGTAGATTACGGGTCGATTTTGTCCATCAAAATAATTTTATCACTTGGTGCTCTTCATTAAAGTTGTAAAATTTTCATGTTCCCGCATTAAATTTGATCCAAAATGTGCTGACCATAGATTTAAAAAAAATGTTGTAAATTGGAGAAAATAAGTAATTGACAAATGGCAAGGGGTGTCAACAAAGCCCATTGGGCTACTATGAAATCTGTGAGTAGTTTCATGGGCTTGCCAATAGAAGCAACCGAAGAATCTCCCTCCCTTTCTCCCTCCATCCCAAGGATCCTCACTATCTGATTCACTTCAAGATCGAACCCATTTGACTGGAAACGGGAAAGGGTGTTCCTAAATTGAAGAAAACGTGAGACTTATCCTCAAAGACTTTATTTTTTCAGGTTCTTATTTTCATGTCTTCTGTAAAGTTTTATCTTCTGTAAAGTTTTAATCTTTTTCGCAGTTTAGGAAGATTGAGATTTTGTTAGGGATTTTGGCGTGATATTTAGTTTATAAATTATGGGTTTGATCATTTTAGTGATTTTATTTTCAATTAAGTGCTGGATTTTTTAGTTAAGATCACAAGGAATTTTCCCTTTTCAGATAGTGTAAAAATTGTTGCTGTCATGGATCCAGAGGCTGCAAAGACTGCTAGAGAATCTTTGGAATTGGCATTTCATATGTCAAACCTTCTTGATACAGGACTTGATCGACACACCCTTTCGGTTCTTTTTGCCCTTAGTGATTTGGGTTTGAACCCTGAAGCACTTGCTGCTGTTGTGAAAGAACTCCGGAGAGAACCTGCTTCATCTTCACTGCTCAATTCTAGTGCTCCGGTAGCTAAACCTTAGTTAGGTAGTGGATTTGTAATGATTTCGGTAGAATGCAATGCAATGCAATGTAATATGATGCTTGCTTGTTTGTTGATCGGATTTTTTCTATTTGTATTGAAATTCCAAATGCAGCGAACCACTTGTATTTCCCTAACCTGATGCGTTGTAGAAATTGGGGTACCATATGTAGAGGAGTGGTGAACTTTGTCTCAAACACAATTATGTTCTAAGATGAACTTGTTGTCTAAGCGTCCACTGTACTTTAGTGATTTCCTCTTGTTAGAGCAGAGCCTATGTGTTCCTGACCAAACATGCGTTTCGATTGAGTTTAAGTTGTTTAGGTTGTTTCACTCGTTCTGTCCTGTTAGCGAGAGAAATTTTAGTTAATTTCCCACTGTTTCTGGCTGATTTGCCTCTACTATTTGGTTTGTTCATGGAAGTTCTTTTCTAAACACCTCCACATGTTGTGTCAGCAGAAACATACTTGTCGGCTTATTTAAGGAAACCTGCCCTTTTGATCTAGCAAGTTAGTGTTCAATCTTTTGTCTGCTGCAGCCTCTTCAATTACCAATACTTTTTGGGAAAATGTATTTCTAATTATATTTAATCTTTTGTCGAATGCTTGTAATGTTTTGGATCTTATAATGCATTTTATTCTGAACATTGCACCTTATATTATAGATGACACTCAATGCGTTGACTGGCGTATGGCTTTACCCAGCAGGACCATTGGATTGAGGAAATCCAAATATGACTCAAGCATAGTCGCAGCTTTTCTCTAGGCAGCAAGCGCAGTTCAAGATTGGCCGATTCTGAAGCTGAGGAAGTGCAATTGTTGATAGTTTACCTTGTTGGAAGTTTTAGATTTTGTTTCAGAAGCTTTTTCTGTAGCTATGCTTGAGATGCTCCTCTCCATTAGATTTATGAAACATGCTGTTTATGGAACTTCACATCCTTTATGTGTGAAATGCATTGAGATTGCATAACTTTTATGTGCTGAGATTTTTGTGCCAGCATACAAGTCAACAAATTTGATCATAAATGGAGATCCTTTATGCAGTCATGCCTGTGGATAAACCTGTAATGGAATCTCTTGGGTATCAATTAAAAAATTGTTAAAGATTTAAAATGATAAAAAAATATCAATTAAAAAATAAATGTAAACTTGAGTCAACCAGGTTAACATATCAAACATGTATCATGGATTATAAGACTAAAAGAACCATAAACAACACAAACAAGAACAAATTATGAAGTCCAGTGTCAAATAAACTAAATGTTGAATGATAAAATTATAAGAAAAAAATAGATTTTAACAAAAAACACTATTCATGAAACAAAATGAAACTTTAATATTATGGCTGAAATTTGATAAAAACAAATATTGAATGAGCTGAAATCTCAAATGAGATGAAACTTTTTCTAATTTTATGTTGTTTTGATTCTAGATAATACGAGATTTATCAATATGTTTTTCAAAAAAAATTGAAAGAAAATTCACTACCTATTATGTATTTATTAAATAATAATCTTATAAATCTCATATATAGATTGTTATTTATATTATCCAACTATAAAAAAATATACAAATAAACTCATTTATTTTAATAAATTAAATCAGTATCCATCCATGTTTAATTAAGAAGTGTTTGAGAAAGTAATAATATTAATTTTTTAAAATATGATTTACTCATAAATATATAAGAAAAATGGAGAGAATTTTGTTTTCCATAAATGGGAGTAGTGAAGAGGCAGGGGTATTTATGGTTTTGCATTCTATTTGTGCGCTTGGGGTATTCATGGTCTTCTTGGAAGGACAGTTCTAATGGACCCATCCATATTTCTATCCATATTTCTGAGAACATTTTATTGTTATTTTTTAATTATTTTTTTAGTTGATCTCTTTTAAATTGGTCACCAGTCAATTTAATGATTTTACCAGGATAATATCTCTCTGGTTCAATTTACAATCCATTTTAAATTAAATATTGATAATAAAAGCAGGTTCTTTTTTTTTTGGAAAAAAATCATGTTTAGAGAGAAAAAGATGGCTGAATTTTATTATATTACCCAAATTTTATCTCGATTAATAAAGCAATATCCATTGAATTCATGATAAACACAAACATATATTCATAGGAAAATAAATAAATATTTATTGAAAGAAAATTATATAAAAAAGTCATTTTATTTTTTTATATATTTTTTTTAAAAAAAAACAGAAGAACCTAATTTGTCTCACAGATGACATAAGTCTTATCTCAAATCAAGTTTAATAATTATGGTGTTGGTTGTTAGTTTTTTCAATAATTTTTATTTTTATTTTAAAATTACTTTTTTAAAATATTTTTAAAATATAAACAATTACAACAAATATAATTAAAAAGTTACTCTCAAAATGATGTACATTTTGGACATAAAAAAAAGGATTTTGATTCTCTTGCTAAATGATGAGAGGAAAAATCATTTTGCCTTTCAAAAACGGTTGCCCTCTTGCCATTTGTAATAATAGTGTGTTTGTTTTTCATGTTAAAAATTGTTTTTGGATATATTTTTTTTTTTTTGGTGTATTGATATTAAAAATAAATTTTTAAAAAAAAAAATATATTTTAATGCATTTTCAAGCAAACACACTTTGAAAAGTAATCGTTATCAAAATTCCAAATAATACTTTAATTCTATTTGTTTTTCTATAATGTTATTTTTTTTATATATATAATTTTAATTTAATACTTGAAATGAAGAAAAGTTTAATCTTTTACTTGAAAATATTTATTTCTTGACAAATTAATCTTTTAGAGATAAAAATTTTTTTGGCTATATCCCCTTAAATTTTATTTTGAAACTTCTTAACATAAACAAATTCCCAAGAAAAGTTTGACATATTTCTACTTCCCGAAAACAATTAATTAAATATGATGATTTAATATATATATATATATATATATATATATATATATATATATATATATATTAATGCACAACATTACTATTTTTAAGTGATTATGTTTTTAAAAAAAATAACATTTTTAAAATAAATTTGATGCGAGGATTAGATCATTTACCTACTATATGCTACAGGTTGGATCTATTAAAAAATATATTTAAACATTACTAATATGTTTTCAAGAAAAAAAATTGGAACAAGTAGGAATTTATATAATTTGATCTAGTTGATTTGACAAGTTCAAAAACAATTTGGATAAGTGAGAAAATATAATTTAACTAAAAACATTCAAGACAACATTTTTTAAAAATATATTAAGATAACAATATATTTAATTAACCTGAGTTATGAGACCATGATAACCTTAAGTAAAACAAAATCATTTAAAAGTTTAGTTGTTAATCAACTCAATATTAAATAAAAAAATAAAAAAATAGATTACAAGAAAAAATATATATCAAAGTCAAGAAGCTTAACACGCAAAGAAATTCAAATAATAAAATTAAAATAACTCAATAAAAAGTAAATCAAAATAAACAGTAAAATTCAATCTCTAATAAATATAATATCTATCAATAAATTTTTTTAAAATCTTCATTAATTTGTTTATGTTGATAATATATAAGCAATCCAAAACTACTAGCTGTTTTATAATTACAAAAAAAAAAAAAAAAAAAAAAAACGAAAAGGGGTCTAGAATATTCTTCTGCATGTATCTCGGACGTATCTGAAAAATAAATCATTAATTCAGAAATAGACATGCTCTAAGGACATTCAACAACTCACAGGCTGTCATCGTATGATAATTAATTGACCCAAGAACATCTCAGATATATAAACATTTAAATTATGAATAAATAAACTATATTTTAATTTTTCAAATCATGGCGGGCCGTAAAACAAATTATTTTTCAAGTAGTTTTTCATTCCGATGTTACTTTTTAAAAATATCATAAATTTTAAAATACTTCAAAAGAAATATTTTTGATATTAATGTATTAAAACTATAATACAATAAAAGAAATATTTTATAAAAAACAGTTGTGTCGCATAATAAAACACTTGTTATCAAGGTTGTCAATACCGTTCCATTTCGGCTGAAATGGCCAAAACATTTCATACCAGTAAAAAAATGAGACGAAACAGATCAATTTCATCTCGGTTTAAATTTCAATCCGTTCCCGTAATTTAGGTCAAATACCAATAGAAACATACCAGTATTGCTTCATTTATGCTGTTTCGGCTACATAAAAAAATTATTTTACTTTTCAACTTTTAAGTCAGCACACATCCTAAATACATTAGATGTCACCGACTTAAGCCATACACTCATCTAGGTGTTTATATTTATACACAAAATCTCTTACCTTCTCAGTTATTTATCCGATGTGGGATAAATTGAGTGATGTAAAATGAGTTAAAGGCAAAGGTTAATTTGAGGCAAATAAGAGGGGGAAACCATTTGTCCCATGTGGGACATATTGCATTGATTTGTCCAGCTAGTCAAATCAATACAATTTGTCCCACATGGACAAATTGTAAGTGTGTGTATATATATATATATAATTAAAAAATATATATATTATAAAAAATTAAAATAATGTGTTGATTTTATATAAAATAAAATTATATTTAACTTTTGTACTTTTTAATTATTTTTATATATATAATTAATTAATTATATATAAACAATATAATTCTGAAATCGAAATATTCTAAAATTAAAATATTCTGTACAGATAAAAAAACAAAATACTATCCGAAATTATATTGAAAATCTTGCTCGTTATTTTCCTGAAAAAGCAATGAATTCTAAAACACATGACAATCACGTTCTGGTTGTCTGAACTCTGTGGTGCCCACGGCAAGTTGGAGATTCCAAACACTTAAATATTAGCTTCTAAGTTAATATTGTGGTGGAAAAACATCTCACCACAAAGAAAACACATCATCCATGGACACTCTGAAATCACAATGTGCTGATATGTCTGCAAAATGTGAGGGATCCCCAGAGAGGAGGAATCACACAATGCTCAGTAAGATTGGTGCGGTGGTGAGGGTGCAACAGCTGTACAGGGGTTATCGCACTCGCCGCCGGTTGGCTGACTCTGCCGTCATTGCTCAAGAGCTCTGGTTAGTCCATCAAAAACTTAGTTTCATGGTGTTTTTCTGATATTATGTATGATGTACCAGGATTAGGGATAGATCCTGATAGATCTTACCAGACACTAATCAACAGATTGTGGTTGTATTGATTGTAATTTAAGGTGGCAAGCAATATACCATGCTGACTTAAATGAAAATACGGTTTCCTTCTTCAAAAACCCGAAATCAGAAAGTGCTGCTTCAAGGTGGAAACGTGTTGGATCTCATGCTTCTAAGGTTTCTCTACAGTCTCTACCCATTGATTATGTGTTATCAAAAGTTGTTTTTTGTATGTAAAGGACAAGGAGATTTGAAAAGGTTCATATTTTTCAACCCATGATGCAAGATAAACACCAACCATAGTGATGAACATCATCAATCTTGATTTGGGTAGTTGTGGACTCAACAATCTTTAATTGTGATCATCCACGAGATGTAATGAATCTTGAATCATACACATAACTTCAATTGCTATTTTGTTTTACAATATGTATAGTTTTATGCTAACAAAAAAAGAATATGCTATGTTTAATTCGTGGAAATTTGGACTAAATTTTGTGGCAGGTGGGCAAGGGCCTAAGCAAACACGCAGAATCAGAAAAATTGTATTTCGAACATTGGATTGAAGCTGTAATTACACTCTCTTCGCACTGCTAATTTACCATTTTTTTCTTAATAATTATTTTATTATTTGCATTATTTTGTTATATTAATTTTGTTGGAATCTGATATTGTGATTTTACTTTTATCTTTTTTTTTAAAAAAAAAATTTCTACAATTAGATTGATCCAAGGCATCGTTACGGGGCATACTTGTATATGTATTTTAAGAAATGGTCGGAGACAGATTCCGGCCAGCCTTTTTTTTACTGGTGATGTACTTCTTCCCTTTTCATCTTCTGATATTGGTTTTTTTTTTCATCGTTACTATTTTTTTCACCAGTCATTTTGGGTTTCAAGCAATCTATTCATGTATTGCTGAGGTTGTAAATTTGCTACTCCTTTTAGGTTGGATGTAGGAGATGGAAAAGAGGTTGAAGTTGAAGAATGTCCCAGGTCAAAGCTTCAAGAAAACAACATAAAGTATCTAGGACCTGTATGTAATTTTTTATTATCAGCATAATTATAGCTTGTATTGTAATTATTTTTTATAAAAAAGTTCCTGATTTCTGCCATTAATCTGTTTACGCGAATCAGAAAGAAAGAGAACAATATGAATGCATCATCATTGAAGGGAAGTTTTTTCACAAACAGTCCAGAAATCTTGTTGATACGAAGGGAAAGTGGATATTTGTTTTGAGTCCCACTAGGAGACTGTATGCCGGACAGGTAAGAAGTCGTAAATTGTGCAGAAACAATTGATACAGCAATAGATTTCTCCTCAACTCTATTGTTTCTTGTATATTCATATAAATTTTGATGCAGAAAAAGAGGGGCAAGTTCCATCATTCGAGTTTCCTGGCCGGAGGTGCTACTATAGCAGCCGGAACGGTCATCATAGAGAACGGAAATCTTAAGGTATGTCAAAGTCAGAATGGTCATCAATCCAAAAATAAAAATCCTCAGACATATTGGATTAGCTTAACCGGATATTGGATTATTGGGTTCCATATAAAAGGTCAGAGTTGACTTGACTTGATCCATCGAGTTGACCTGTGACTTGGGTGATCTGTAGCCTAAACTGGAGCGGGTTTCAATTAAAATACGGGGAGAATTGATTCAATTTGACTCGGTCGAAACCTGGTTTGACCCAAAACCAGTCAGCCCTAAAAAATCTCTGTCAAAAACTTGTTGGGTTTTTTCTTTTTTAATTTTCTTTTCAAAAGGATGTATTTTTACTTTTTTATAAAATAAAAAAAATGATTGACCCGGGCTAACCCGATTCACCACACTTGACTCTAGACCCAAGCTGACCCACCAGGTCAGGTTTAATGACTATGATATGAAGTTTGATAGCCTGAGCCTGCAGAAAGCATCTCTAGTTTTCTTGGATTTTTGTTAGTGATGCAGGAATGGCTGGAGACATGTTACTATACAATTGTTTTATGTTAGAGTGATTTTATTATAATTGTTCTAGGAATTTCATTTGAAAGCAATTTTGTGAAATTATTTATCTTCTCTTAGGAGATTCTGTTGATGAATTTTTGGGATGTTTTCTTCGTTGATTTTAACTTTGTAGTTCATTTCTCCAATGAGTGGACATTACCGACCGACCCAAGAAAAATTCGAAAGCTTTCTATCATTTTTCAAGGACAGTGGAGTGAATCTCGATGAAGTCCAGGTAACTTCCATTGTAGCACCTCCATCACAAATTATTTTTTCTCGTGTTCTGTTTCTGGCACATCTTTTCTTTTCTTTTTTCAGGTAAACCAGGCTATTGAATATTCCAGCGCCAGCGACTATGCAGCCAAACTGAGCGGAAGCGGGAGCGGTAAGATGATTGAAGTTGCCAAGAACTTCGAGCCTCCTGCGATAAAAACTCCCCGTGAAGAGAAGGATTCTAAACTAGAAGAAGTTGAGAGGGAAACCAAAGATGAAAACAGAAGGACATTGTCTGAGGATCTTGAGGAACCTAAGGCTACTACATTCGATCTTAACAAGTGGTCAACTGGAGCTGGCCCGAGAATTGGTAGCATTGCAGACTACCCAGCTGAAGTGCGAGCACAGGCCCTGGAATTTGTTAACTTATCTTAAGAAACTCCACCTACTTCAATGTTGTAGGTGGATTACTAGCCATGAAGTCTGAATCTCCTTTTTAATGGATGGATTCCCAGAAACCCAACTCAGTCGTTAATGTTAATTTCGGGTGAGTGAATGCCCAGCTCATCGTCAAGCAAATAACTACCTAATGGACTTTAATAATTATTACTATTATTAGTATTATTCTAATGAAAATGCTACTATTAACTAGTATATTTTGTTATATATAATAATCTTATTTTACAAAATTATATCATAAATATTAAAAAAAGGAAGTCCAATAGGGTCTTCTCCATTCCAATCAGCCCATCCCATCCTCCCCAACCGTCACCAACTCGCTTCCGAACCCGCGCTTTTCAACCAGATATAACGGCTCTACCAGCTATTTTCAATCCTCACAACACACACAACTGTCTCTCTCTCTTTCTCCGTGCGCTCACTGGCTGAAGAAAGAAACGAGAAAAAGCATAATCTTTCTTTTATTTTCTCTAATGGAGGAAGAAGATGAAGAAGAGTTTCGTATTCTGTTTGGTGATAGGCGATATGCTCCACAAGAAGAATATCAACGAATTCGACAAGAACAATTGCCACTTGTCATGAATCTTGATGCTTGGAAAGATCCATCTACTTACCAAGATTGGCTCTCTTTTGGTTCACGACCAATCCGGACTAAAACCACCCTTGTTGGTTCTTTTACCGCTTTTATTGTAGGGCTTAAAGATGCAGAAATCAATGATCATGAATTGCTTCAATTTGTACGTTGTCGACAATGCCCTTATGATAAGGATGCTATAAAGGTTTTAAATTCTAGTTCTAGAGAAATGGGGTACCTTTCTACAGCAGCTGCTCAGGTTTTATCTCTTTATGTTGATCTTCGAATAATTATTCTTGAAGGTGAAGTGGCCTGTTCAAGAATTGGATATGTAACGTCTATTCGTTGTGTAGTTAGAGTCTTTGCAAATTCAGCTGATGCACAGGCTGTTAGATATTGGATGTTGAAACACGGGCTGCCTTTACGTGATCTACCTGGTGCAAGTTTTGGGTCATATGAGAGTTTGGGGCTTCAAGAAAAGAGTAGGATAGAGAAATTAGGGACTTTGGAACCACCAAAGAACGTCATTAAAGCTGAACTTCTTGATCATCAAAAGGAAGGGCTGTGGTGGCTGGTGAATAAAGAGAAGTCTGATGAGTTGCCACCTTTTTGGGTGGTGAAAGACGGGTTGTATCTGAATGTTTTGACAAGGCATCAAACGAATAGGAGACCAGAGCCTTTGCATGGTGGGATTTTTGCTGATGATCATGGATTAGGCAAGACTCTGACTTTTCTTTCTTTGATTGCTTTGGATAAGGTTGGCAATGTTACAGGAGGAACAGGTGACGAGGAAAGGTTAGTGGCCGAGGAGTCTTCTTGTCCTTTGGTTGCTAAGAAAACACTAGTCGTGTGCCCTTCTGCTGTGTGTTCGACATGGGAAGACCAACTGCAGGAGCACACTCAAAAAGGTTCACTCAAGCTATATAAGTATTCTGGGTATAGCAGGACAAAGGATGCAGAGGAGCTTATGAAATATGATATAGTGTTGACCACATATAGTACCTTGGTTGCTGGTGGATGTGAGCCTTTGATGAAGATCGAGTGGTGGCGAGTCATTTTGGACGAGGCTCATGTGATTACGAAGAAAGCAAATGAAATGCAAAGTCAGGAACTTATTAAATTGACCGCTAGGAGGAGGTGGGCTGTTACAGGATCACCCATCCAGAATGGATCGTTTGATTTATCTTCCCTGATGAAATTTCTCCGGTTACATCCACTCTGTACAGAATACTACTGGCAAAACTTGTTGCAGAAACATCTTGCTAATGGGGATGAGAAAGGGTTCTCCCTTCTGCAGGTAATATCAAGCTGATGATTATATTCAATTCCTGTATTGTGAAGTGTCATTTAAAATCGAAGGGCAGACGCAATCTGTAATAATTAGGATTACAGTATGCAGTATCTCGTGTCCCACTCAACTGAATGCTTTCATGTTTTTGTGATTTTCTTAAAAAAATTTCAGGAATTAATGGCAACCATTTCTTTGCGGAGAATAAGAGACAAGGTTTTAGTTGGATTGCCATCGAAAACTATAGAGACAGTTTCCTTCGAACTTTCTGAAGAAGAACGTGAGCTTTATAATCAGATGGAAGCAGATTCCAAGAATGTTGTTGGATATTTTATTACAGCTAATAAACTACGCAGCCGGTATATGTCTGTGCTTTTCTCAGTTATTCAACTTCGGCAGTTATGTAGTGATTCGGCCTTGTGTTCTATGGATCTCAGATCATTGCTCCCTTCTGACAATATTGGAGGTATTGGAGAGTTATGCCTGTTCATGTTTTTGTTCAATTTGGTTTTTGCAATCTCTGTTGCTTAGGGTACAAGAAACTCTGTCACCAAAGAGTCTTACACACAAAACTTCTGCATTTTTTTTCCGAGTATGATTATAGAGTGCTTACCATTTGAACTTGTTTCCAAGCAGATGCATCCAAACATCCGGAATTGCTTCGAAAGATGATCGACGGGCTTCAAGATGGTGAAGATATTGTCTGCACGGTTTGCCTTGATCCACCAACTGATGCTACAATCACAATCTGTGAGCATTTATTTTGCAGAAAATGCATTTGCTATCACCTACAACTAAAAGAAAATGAACAGACCTGCCCAAATTGTCGTCGTCTTATTTCTTTGCCTGACCTGTTCTCAGCCCCTCCTGAATCTTCCAGTCCTGAGAACCCTAAAAAACTGTCAAGAACAACCCCTTCCAAAGTCACAGCTCTCATAAAACTTTTGAAGGAATGTAGGGTTGTAAACTCAACCAGTAAATCAGTAGTTTTTTCACTGTTCGATAAGATGTTGGCATTAATGGAAGAGCCACTGAAAGATGCTGGCTTCAACACGTTGCGGTTGGATGCATCGACAGATGAAATAAGGCAAGCTGAAATAATCAAGGAATTTGGATCAGCAGGAGCAGAGATGGTTCTTCTTGCCAGTCTCAAGACTTCAGGAACCGGCATAAACCTCACAGCTGCTTCCACAGTCTACTTGCTGGAGCCATGGTGGAACTCAGCGGTTGAGGAGCAGGCAATAAACCGTGTTCATCAGTACGGACAGAAGGAGAATGTAAGAATTGTTAGATTGATTGCTCAAAATAGCATAGAAGAAAGGATACTGGAGATGCAGGAAAGGAAGAAAGTGGCCAGTGAAGATTTTGGAAGGCAAGGACCAAATGAACAGCAGGAGGCTAGCATAGATGATCTCTGTCGCCTCTTATTCTGATGAGTTGATTTGTTTCTGTTTTCTTCGCTTAAAAGTTACAGAGTCGCTTAAACTTTTCTCTCCTGTTTTCCCTGCTGCAATTCATAACACCATCAGTTTGAATTCTCTATCAGTTGGCAAAATTTCATGATGCGTGCTCACAGGCAATTTCTGAACTTGTTGGTTCAGCATGTGGATTAACTAGGCAATTTCTGAATTCTCTATGATTTCTTTTTATATATTATTTTACAGGAAAATTAGTTAATGAAAAATATTTTATAAATAATAATCAATATACAATATCATCCAACTACTTCAACCCCTGCAACCTTCTTTCGCAAGAACGATCACCTCAAGACCACCTTCTCTATCATCAACATTATTTAATAATATTTTATAAAAAACATTTTACAAGAAAATATTTTACATGTCCAAATGGTTTACGCAAAAACTATGAACCCTAACTTAATTTAAATAGTGGCACACAAGGATTAAATAATAGAAGGTTAACTTCTTTTTTTCTCAATATCTTTTTTTGAATGAAATTGAAAAAATTACAATGTTAAATAAATTTATTTAATCCTAATTAAAATGATCTGAGATATGAATTAAGAACAAACCTTATGGATAGTTGATTTTGCAATTGAAAAGAAAAATAGTAAGAAGAAAAACCGGAGGAAGAAGCTAAACAATACATTATCTCGGCTAGGGGTGAGGCAGGGCCCAAAACCCATTAACTAACTCTCCCGTGCGCTTTTGGCCTTCTTTTCAATCAAATATAACGGCTTTACCAACCACGCTCACATTCTCTATACACATGATTTGACAGACTAAAAAAGAAACAAGAAAAGACTGAATCTTTCTTACATTTTACAATTACAATATAGTTAAAACAATATGTAAAGATACTGTTCATTCACACCCATTTAAACTGTGGATTGTAATAGTAATGCAGCAATTAATTTTGGCTCCTCTTCCCAGTTTTGGTTGGACTGTAAATGGCGGCTACAATTAATTTGATAGCAGTTAATTAAGACTTTTGTTCCCATTTTTTGCTCGCCTTTAGATTGTAGCAACAATTAATTTTTAGCTTTCCCTGACCTGTGGGCTATAACATCCCTGCTCGACTTCCATTGACTAAACAACACAACTGGCACTACAGTCAGTATAGATAAATAAATAATTAAAAGGTTACCACCACTTTCTAATGCTTTAACAACAGCTTGATGAGCATCCCTGTGCCATTTTAACAAATTAAAAGATTGCAGAACATTAAGACATAAGCTAAAAGAGCTCAGGGTCGGTACTGTAGCTTGACTTTTGATTTTGTTTTTTGCCCTGATTTTGGTTGCATAAGTTTTGATTTTGTTCGATTGGGTCCTCCAATTGGAATTGATTGGATGTCAATGTTTCACTTCGGTCCTCCTTTAAATTTTCGGATTCGGGTTAAATTATTCAATAAATACAGTACATAAGTTTCGATTTCTTCAATTGGATCCTGTTATTGAAATTGATAATATATTGAATTTTCATTTTGGCCCTTATAGTTTTAATTTTTGATTTACATGCCTTGATAAATTGATATTTGTGTTTTATTTTCCATTATTAACATAATAATAATAATAATTATTATTATTATTATTATTATTATTTTCATGCCTTGATAAATTGATATTTGTGTTTTATTTTCCATTATTAACATAATAATAATAATAATAATAATAATAATAATAATAATAAGAATCATAATAATAATATATTATTATTTTTCTTGCTTACTCTTTTGTAATGTTTATGAGTGTGTTTTTTTTCAGGATAATTTGATAATTATAATTGTTTTTGCCATAATAGCAAAGTCATTTTATATCTAATATTACTAGAGATAAAAGACAACTCAAGAACAACAAATAAACAAATTTACCTAGGTTATCTACAATTAAAAAACCATACAAGTCACTTTTGTCTCGATTACACTGTTCCTTTTAAACGGCAAACAAGTCATTATTATATGTTTTAATATTTATTGCATATTATCGCCTAAAAGTATACAAAAAGATAAAAAACAATGACCTCAGATTTTTTCGATTAACAAAATTAATATCAGCATTCTTAAATAAATTTGATATAATAATATGATGAATAGATCTTATAAAATAAAAAAAAATAGTGGCTTTGAATTTTAATTTTGTGCTCTTTTGTTCAAGTTTATTTCTTAAAAAAAAAAAATTGAATTTTTAATATTTAAGATCTAATATTACCCGAGAAAAAATACAACTCAATAAAACAAAACGTTAACAAATTTGCCTAGATTATCTACAATTAAAAAACTATATAAGGCACTTTCCGTTTCAACTACACTGTTCTTTTTTTATGGCAAATAAGTAATTATAGCACGCAAAAAAAAATATTTATTTTTAGAAAATTAACATAATAATAATAATAATAATAATAATAATAATGATAATGATAATAATAATAATATATTATTTTTCTTGCTTACTCTTTTGTTAATGTTTATGAGTGTTTTTTCTTTCGGAATAATTTGATAATTTTAATTGTTTTTGCAATAATAACAATAATAATTTTATATCTAATATTACTGGAGATAAAAGACAACTCAAGAACAAAAAATAAACAAATTTACCTAGGTTATCTACAATTAAAAAATGAGACAAGTCACTTTTGTCTCGATTACACTGTTCCTTTTAAACGGCTAACAAGTCATTATTATATATTTTAATATTTATTGCATATTATCGCCTAAAAGTATATAAAAAGATAAAAAAAAATGACCTCGAATTTTTTTCATGAAAAAAATTAATATCAACATTCTTAAATAAATTTCATATAATATTATGATGAATAAATCTTATAAAATAAAAAAAAAAATTGGCTTTGAATTTTAATTTTGTGCTCTTTTGTTCAAGTTTATTTCTTAAAAAAAACAAAAACATTAGATTTTTAATATTTAAGATCTAATATTACCCGGGAAAAAATACAGCTCAAAAAAACAAAAAGTAAACAAATTTGCCTACATTATCTACAATTAAAAAATATACGAGGCACTTTCCGTTTCAACTACACTGTTTTTTTTTACGGTAAATAAGTAATTATAGCACGCAAAAAAATTATATTTATTTTTGAAAACAAATTGCAATATTTTTATTTATAATGTGTAAGATCTAATATTATTAGGGAAAAAAGGCAATTTTTTTTTTTTTTACAAATTTACTTAGCTTTTCTACAATTAAAAAATATAAAAAACACTTCCCATTTCGATCACACTATATAGGATGTGAAACTAAGTATATGTGTTTAATATTTATTTAATAGTCTCGCCCAAAAATATATAAACAGAGAAAATAAATGACCTAAAATTTCTTGAAATTTTTTTTTTAATATCAGTATTCTTAAATATATTTAATATAATAATATGATGAATGAATCTTATAAAAAAAAACTTTGTCTTTGAAGTTAAATTTATATTTTAGACTTTTGTTTTTTTCCTTTTCAGAAACTGTGACCTTTTTTCCACATGTATTTTTTATTTTTTAGTTTCCATGTCAGTTGTTCTTTTTTTACCGGGTTTTTTTTTGTGTTTTTTACCAGAGCATCCGTGACAACAAATTTCTTATAAATCATTTAACCTTCTTAGCAAATTTTCTAACAAATTTTATCAAAAAAAATTTAGCAATAGCAATATTCAATCACATTTTGGTTTAAAAAAACCATTTTTAACAGACTTTATCAATTACAATTATACTAATTAAATATTAAAGTAATAAAATACAATATTTATAGAATCAATCAATTTTCTACATAGATAAAAAACCCCGGCGAAGCGGGCAATTCTGCTAGTACTACCTATTTAGGAAAGTGGTGGAAGCCAAAAGGAGTCAGAATTAGCATTATCAGCAAAGGGAAACACAAGTTTTATATAATGGT